>PVLD010007575.1:0-90418 GCA_004027595.1 Dinomys branickii
GCCAGCAAGCCGATCTCTGTCGGGAGTCGCCGGGGGGGCTGCACCGGCTCGGGAGGCGGGAGGGACCGAGCTGGCTGCACTCCCACGGTGCCTGGACCGAGCCAAGCTTCCTTCCCGCGCGGATCGTCCCCGGCTCCCAGCGACTGGGGCTTTCCCACGTCTCGCCCCGGCAGGCTGGTCCGCCCTACCACATCTCCCCCGGCATCTCAGAGAAATACGCCCAGTTTAAACTTCCCAGCCGAGGTCCCAGCATTCACGCTCGCCAAGTCTGTCTCGAGCTGGTGGTGTTTATTAAGGAGGTTCGCTCCCTTGCTGCTCACCTGGTCGCCATCTTCCCCGGAACCCCCCAACCTCACATCTATACATAAAGGAAGATGGTGCATGCTCTGAATTCACCTCCTCACAGAACTGCTTGGACATGCATGAGTGAAGATCACATATTTTAACGTGGTTGGTAATTTTAATCACATCCTGCAAAATATGTTTTAAGTTTAGGTGACTTCTTCAGCTAGCCGGCATTTCTCTATAGCTGACATAGTACATAAATTCACACTGGGAGGCAAACACTATGTGACCTGACTACTGAAATCAGAAAGATGTCCAGTCATGGCAGCACTCCACCCCTTATTGAGGTAAAATTACAATTCAGCTGGTCTTGTATGTAACCATTCAAAAGTTTGAATAGTTTTTCAATTGTGGTGTTGGTTGGCAACAAAAGTGCACATAAAATATCCTCCTGCACAACTCCCTGAAAAATATATGCCACAAAAACAAGCCTGTTGCCTTGTTGTCAGCATCAGTGGATTCATCCATCTGGACTAGGTAAAATAGTGACTCCTTAACCCTGACAATTATGTCTCAAAGTCTCCCACTAGTCCATTAATTTGTCTAAGTATGGTGCTAGATACAAGAGGAATATGTGTCACCTTGTGAACTACTGCCTTTCCCGAAAGTTCACAAGATACATACTTAGTAGCTTGCACCACCAACTCTTCACCAACATTGAAGGTCTTCTTAGCTTCAGAAATATATTGAGCCACTAAGAATGATGTCAGTACAGACACATTTGATAAAGTGGCAGGCTTCAATAATTGCTTCCATTCTTCATGTTCACATTTTTTCTTTTGAAAAGCTCCAAAGGGTTGTCTTTTAACTTGGTTTTTTTTTTTTTTTTTTTTTTTTTCCGGTACTGGGGATTGAACTCAGGACCCTGCACTTGCTAGGCAAGCGCTTATTCCACTGAGCTATATCCCCAGCCCCTTAAAGGGTTGTCTTTTAATGCAGAGTTCTTTGTCTCTATGTGGCAGAGTAGTTTTGAAGGTTTCATGGCATTGTTGGCTAGCTGGCTGCCATGTATTAACCACAAAGCAACCTTGGAGAATGTCAATCACCTGTTGGAATAAACCTATAACTTAGATAGGACTGTTAAAAAGTTTAAACTCCACCTTCCTATTTTTATTTTCACCAGAAAGTTTATCTCTCCAATAATCCCTCAGCTAATCCCTCCTGGCTATTCTTAGTCAATCCCAGGTACTCAATATGTATCAAATTTTATTATATTCATTTGCATTTATAACCATCTAGCATAATCTTTTCATATATTTTCCCTCATGAAAGAATCAAAGGCTTTTGCACTTATTTTTATGGTAGTATTATCCCTAAAAAACTAGGTAGCAAGTAACATTAAATTCTTATTGACTTCTATTGCACTTCTCTTTTTTTGTTTGTTTTGATTTTTGTCTTTTTGAGACAGGGTCTCACTATGCAGTTTAGGGTGGACTTGAGCCCACTTTGTAACCCAGGCTGGTTTCAAACTTGCAACAGTCCTCTTGCCTCAGCTTCCTGAGTGCTGGGATTACAGGCATGCACCATCACGCCTGGCTGTTACACTTTTCTGACTCTGCCCTGTGCATAAATGACAGATATTAGCTAAGTGACCATTTATCATACATTCTATAATAGTATGAAAGATGAAAAAACAAACAAAAACTCAATGCAGGGAATTTTTTCTTATCCTTATGAGCACATATGTTTTTGATATATTCTATATCATATAATTTATGCAGTAGATACAAGATTCATAATTATTGACACAATAAAGTAGAAAACTTAAGAATTTGGTATTTTATTCTTTCCTGATGCTTAATTTTTTTCTTTTTTCTTTTTATCTACAAAGAAAAGCACAAAACACCTTTTAAATCAAAGAGTGAGAATTTTTACCTAATAAATGTGGATAAACTATACATTTACAGATAGCTTTTATCTAATAAAAAATGTGGCTGTGATACTTAGATGTCCTGTCAATGTGAATAAGAATCACCTAACTGGTTAGGTTAGCCCAGGTCTGGGTGTGTCCAGATGAATGATTGACTGAAGAAGTTAGCCCCACCCAGGGCATGGGAGGCACCAATCAAGAGGTCTGCTGGCTGAATGGAATAAAAAGGAAAAGTCCCACTTCTGCTCCTTCAGAGCAGCTAAAGTCTTAGGCAGCACCTCTAGCCGTCTCGCTCCGGGCTTCCAGGGCGTACTCCCTCGCCTTCCAGTAGGACCCTGTGGCTTCCCACGTGAGTTCCCAGGGACTGCAGTGAGCCCCAGTCTTCAGTCTTTGACCTGATCTCCTGGCTCTCCAGCGTGCGTCCCCCACGCCTGGCTGCAGGAGGACACTGCAAACTTACCTTGTAAATCTTTTATGACATTTAAAGTTTCCTTTAATGAACCCCCACTGATACAGCAACCAATAAATAAAATCTAGTTAAGCAGAACCCTTAAGTAGAGAGATTTGGGGGAAAATGACAGAAGTGTGGAATATAGAGTGAAACTTTCAGGAGCACAATGGACAGTGCAAATCTAACACAAATGTATTATGCTTAGTAGTTAAAAACCAGTGAGTGAATCCTGTCCATCCATCAGTTGTCACCAAAAGCATCTCATTAAAATACAATAGCTGCCGCACACATGAGTTCAATCTCATTTTTCTCTCCTCATCTGACGTAATGAAGGAGCATTCTGGCTGCATCTGGCTGAAGACTAGTATAGAATGGGTGTTCTTTTAAAGCAGACAATTAACTAGCTATCAGACAAAAGTCATTATATTTTCAAATTTTGAATCTCTTGCATGTTTGGACTTATATGGAACTTATTGTATTTTATGTCACTTGAAAAAGATAAATTGTTATATCATCATAACACTATTCCCTAGAAAATTCAACTCATGAACTTTCTAAGGAATAGTTAGAATTGTATGCAACTTTCTTAACATTACTTTCTTTTACCCACCTTTATTCAAGAATTCAACTTCTTGTGAAAATTGATTTCATTTTACATGTGAAGTGATTCCACTATTTAACAGGTGTGTTAACACTGAGCACTCCCTCTAAAGTTAGAAGTCTGGTGTCTACAAAATGAGACAGGGTGTAGAAATACTGTTGTATAAGACGTAATAGAGATGAAAAGTAAAAGCATAAGAGTCCCTCAGCTGGCATGTGGGAGTTAAGAGAATGACTGACTAGGGCAGTATTTTGAATTTTTTTTTAATTTGTCTTTTTTTTTTTTTTTTTTTTCAGTACTGGTGATCGAACTCAGGACCTTGCACTTACCAGGCAGGCACTTATTCAACTGAACTATATCCCCAACCCTGAATTATTTTTTTAAAATTACCTCTAATTTGGTACAATCTAGCAGCAGAATCCAACTCTTCAGTATAACAAAATGCCACATTTTCCATAGAACAAGGAAAGAAAGTTTATTACCAATTCCTTGATTATTTTTATTAATTGGCTTTTGAAGTATGAATTGTGATGTCAGAATTTATACTAGTACAGACAGGTTAAAACACCCCAGACTTGGCAACCTCATTTCCTGAAAGGCAGCTCTGGGGAAATAATGAATTCTGCAGGGGTGAACAAAGTGCCCAGTTCAGCAGCATCTCTTCATAGGGACCCACCTACTGCAGCTGTGTGACACAGGACACTGAACTGAGGGTCTAGGACTATCCTGCCAAGGCAGTAGGTGCTGTTAGATTTCCATATGAGTAAGGCCACTTTCTAATTCTTTTGCAAAGACCACACAGATGTGATAACATCAGTAGGGTGCCTATCTGCAAGATAAATTTATGTGCAGAAAGAAATTGCCATCTTTTTTTTTTTTTTTTGAAGCTCTTCTATAAACAGGGAATCATGATTTTTGCAATACAAGGTTGGGGACAAGATTGGGATGATTGTCAGAATAGGTCAGACTGATTTTTGTTTAGAGAATTCAGTAACTCTCTTATCTGAAAAGTGTTTATAAAGAAAAACACCAAAATCCATTTCAGTCAGTCTCTGAGTGTTAAATAGAGCTTCAAAAGTACGAGCTGCCTGTTCATGTTGGGTGGTGCCTTCTGACCTGAACGAAAGATGTGGTCGGGTGTCAGAAGGTCTCACCCCTCCTCACAGCCAAGGCTTTAAGACCTCTGAGGTTAAGTTAGCACAAAGCTGCCCCCTTGGTTGGAAATTAACTCTCGCCCTTTCAGGTTGTGATGTGGACAGAACACAGTGATTAGATTCAGGTAACTCTGAGGTCTGCAAGAGACAGTTAAACCCAGGCAAGACTCAGTACAAATGAGCTGTGGTTCATGGTTAGAAAAGCATGTCAGAGTGAAAAGCACAGTATAATATCAAAGGCACACAGAACCTGTAGTTTGCCTGGAAACTAAAATAAGAAAGAGGGATGGGCAGTGAGGATTTATAAATGTCACTGCAATGAGGAACGGTACTCTCACCAGAGCCCTACTGCTGCTGATTCACTAGGCAGAAAAACCTTTTGGTGTGGAATTTTGAGCACTTAGCTGTGTTAATTTTTTGCAGGCTGTGTTCCTTGGAGCACAAGTACTTTGATTAAAACCAGTAAATAAGCTCTTCCCCCCAAAATGTTTACCATCTAGTAACTTTAGGAAATGCTGTAGAATATATACCCCACTTGTGGACAGGTAATACATACTAATATATTGTGGCCTCAGAAAGAATTTCTGACTCAGGAACCTGTATTTTACCAAAAATTGTTCAAACTTGCTTATCATTATGGGTGTGTACCTGCCCTGATACCAAGCAGCCATTAGCATTCCATGAAAAGAGTATTCATGACACGTGTTACAGATGAAAATATTTTTATAATTACTTTGCCATGATTGTATGCTCACTCAATGCCTGTATGATTGTAAGGTGAGATTTGATATGGTTTTTTGGGGGGTGGGGGCATTATGAATTGAACCCAGGGTATATTCACTGAGATATGTGCCCAGCCCTACCCTACCCTTTCTAATATTTTAGCTTGGAGACAGGGTCTTGTTAAGTCCCTGTGTTCCCCCCACTGTTGGTGGCAGGATCGTGGGGTGCCTGCTTTGTCCCTGGGAAGTAGGTGGGTCTACCTGGTTCTCTTGGTGCTCAGCCGCAAACAGTGATGTCAGCGGATCGCGGACCTCCTGATTCCATGGCCCCAGGCAGCTCGGGCGCACAGGTGTGGGCTGCACCTGCGGTGATCACAGACCGCCTGTTTCTGTGACTTCTAGGAGGTCAGAGTGCGCACAAAGCCCAGACATGAACCACGGTGTCAGCAGTTCCTACACCGCCTGCTCTAGTACCTCAGGCAGCGCCTGCACACACAGGGAGGGCCACAATGCGAACCGCAGCCTTACTGGTTCCTGGGCCTTCTGAGCAGGTATCTCCTGGCTGCACCAGACGCTCGGAGGACGGAGACACTGACTGTAAGGCGGACTGAAGCTTGTGATCCTCTTGCCTCAGCTTCCCAGAATGCTAGGATTCCAGCTTTGTGCCGCCGCCGGGGTAGGCTGCTGCTTCTTATCTTCAGAACACTGAGGGTCTGCTCCAGATTTTAGGCTGTGCTACTCTGCTCAAGTCCTGCGCGCTACCAGAAGAGCTGCTCAAATGCACTCTGGAAGGAACAATTGAGATCCCGAAGCAGAGCTTTTGATTTATTTTCAGGTCCCTTCTGTTTCCACACAATCGTTCCCTGGTCCTTAGGGGAACCTGGGCTCATTTAAAAGGCAGTAAAGAGGGAGGGAGAAATTGTATTCATTCCAACAGTGCAAACACACACACACACATATGCTGCCTGTGAAAGTCTTATTTATGCGGCAGATGGAAAGAGACAAGAAAAACAATAAAAGATACAAATTGCCTGATTTCAATCTCTAAACTTGAAGATGTGTCCTAAGACAATATTCATGATTCCGAATTCAGAACACATTTTTAGAGGGCCAAATGGTAAGTGCTTTAGTGTTTGTGAGTGGGCAAGGTAAAACTAAGGGTATTACGTATTTTATTGTTCTTAAAAATATAAATATTTAAAAATCTAAAATCTCTTCTTAATTCATGGCAGTTTTTAAAAAAAGAGACTATTATCTGAAATCCTATTAATCCTGGCATTTGGCAAGGTTCTGGAATCTGTTTCTTCATCTATAAAATTAAAATGATAATAACACAGTCCCTCCTGGTTACGTAGATGTGTAATTACTTAGTTAGCATGGTGAAGGCACCAGAATCGTGCTTGACAGTTTTTAATAGATGTCATCATTTTGGAACAGAGTAGTTTGCATCTGTCAAAAATTAGACTTTTGAAATGATAAAGTCAATGTAGATCATGTTCAGCCCAGCAGGAAAGCCTAAGAAATGTGGCAAATATGTGAGCTTAATGTGTCTCCAAAAGCAGTAAGTCACAGATCTAGCACATTAGGTGAGCTGGGGTCTAAAGATAACCTTGTACTGGTTCTTATGATTGTATGATATTTAGTCATTTTGTGTTTCAGTTTACCCACCCACAAAACTGACAGCAATGCTTTATAATTCAGGAAATGTATGGGCAAAATAACATACAGTAAGTACAAAAGTTTTATGGACAAGAATTTCTAGGTGCTATAAAATTTGATGTCACTTTGATATTTCTCTGCATATCCCAGGAGAACTACTGAATTTTATACTTGATTTGATAAGAAAATTCCTAGGAGATAAATCATCCAAGATTTTGTTGAGGGCAACCCTCAACTGGGGATCTGTCTTCAGAACAGGCAATAGGGCTAGGAAACCTCATTGAACATGCTGCTAGTATCCTTGGAATCTTTATGGTGTGAATACTGAATTTCACTCACATGTTTATATCTTTTTCTTGCTAAAATCTCTTTAAAACAAGCAAAACTGTTAGGAAAAGATCCTGTAACATCACAAGCATATTTCTATTGACATTCATGCCTTTAAAATTTTAGAAATTTCTCAAGGACAGAGAGCAAATAATATAAGATTGACAGAAAAAAGCAAACAAAACTATTAGACCTAAAAATCAGTTTCCAATGAAGTACTTGAGATTTCCAAGCCTGTAGCTCACATTCCCCTCAGACAGTCATCACAAAACCAAAGCGAGCCAGTGTGTACTCAGTGCCTCTGGCTTTGCTGGGCTCTCTCCACCACCCTGCAGACAGACTGCAGAAGGGACACCCCAGACTGTTGCCTTGAAAACAACTACCTAAAAGCTGGGACCAGTCTGGCCCAGGAGGTTCCAAGCATGTGCAAGCATTGAAAGATCAAACCTAAAGGAGAAAGACTTCACCTTCTAATAAAGACAACAACTCTTTTCTCTGAAGTAGAAGTTCAGATGTGGGAGAAGGATCTAGGACCAAAGAAGCAGCACAGTCCTTTGGAGGGACCTAGGGCTCTCACACCAGTAAGATAAAATGAGACCAATACCTGTGTACCCCCCAGCAAGCAAATTGGGCTCTACACAAGCAAACCTGAGACATGCAGAGATGACATCCAGAGGTTTCACAGTCAATCAATTATGTCTTAGAATGACAATGAAGGCGAAATGGAAGGCAATGATTAATAGAGTAATAAATTTAGTTCTAGATCTGAATAAAATCCAATCTTACAGGGTTAATGGAAAAGAAACTAATCCTGAGGGACATTGTCATGATGCTTCAAAAAACTAAAGAAAAAGAAAAAGTTGTTAGCATCAAAGGAGAAAAATTTTAAAATGTATCTACAGATACATGGAAAGTTTAAAAAATGTCAATATTGTAGTCAAAGACAAAAATAAAACCGTATCCTCAATATTTTCAAAGAAAATTAAAATTTCATTCAAGTGTAAAAACAAAATAAAGATACCATGCTATGGACAAGGTAATTTAACTAGACTTTTTAATGAACAATTTATTTAGGAATGCCACAGTAAAAGA
Source organism: Dinomys branickii (assembly GCA_004027595.1). Taxonomy (NCBI): domain Eukaryota; kingdom Metazoa; phylum Chordata; class Mammalia; order Rodentia; family Dinomyidae; genus Dinomys; species Dinomys branickii. Next base: position 8,222 of record PVLD010007575.1, read on the forward strand.
AAATAGCAAAAATGAAAGGCAGAGAGATACAAAAATACTTTTCAGAAAAAAATATAATATCTTTAGAAAAGAAGAAGACTGGACCAGAGACTCATAATTAAACCTAAAATTTACTGTTGAGGCTCACACAGGGAAAATAAAGATACAAAAATAAAAATCATAAATGGTATTAGTATGAAAACTGGTAACAATGAAAGTAGTAGAGACCAATCAAATTTTTGACATTTTTATTCTTCATCATTTAAAACAAGTTTTTCAAATATCAATGACCTACTGTGTCTAAAGCATGCTCTCCTCACCCGTTTACTCATCTGGTTTGAGATGATGTCTAATGGTCACTGAAATCATAGACGCATAGTCCACATCCTCGCTTAGGACACCCCTGCAGGGCTCCTCAGTGTAGTTACAAGGGGTCCTTGCAGAGCAACAGTCAAACATGCATTTTTTGTCTGGCCTAAACACTGGCTCAGCATCTTACATGTCTACATCTGTGCTAGATCAAACAACAAGATGACTTTCTTGCAAGCTACAGGAATACTCATTTTATACCTAAATTAAAAGTCACTAAGACCAAGAACAGGATCCTTTTATAATTCTTCAGATACTGCTTTTATTTTTAGATGTTTTAAAAGCATAAGAATGGAATGTGGATGGAGAGGACAGAAAACTCACTTCAATGATGTATTATTATATCATCCACCTTCATCATCAGAGATATCATGGCATCTAAAACATCGTGTAGAAAACCATCTGCTAAAAGATGTTATTCACACTTGTAGTCTTTACGTTAATCAGAAAAAACTGATTTTTTTATCAATCTAACTGTATCAATAAAGTCAAAAGAATCACTGTTTTCTGGAAATAAGGAGTGCAGTAATTAGCTTTTATTAATATCACATGCTTCTCCCAGAAAATTATTTGAGAAGTAAATGTTCTTTGCCTCTCAAGAAAAGGCACAGTGATTTTTAAAGAAGAATCAGCAATTATAAGAAGATAATTTTTATCATCAGGACAGAATTATTCAGATCCCCTGAAAGAGTTAAGTGGACATGGAGAACTGAGAATGGCAGGTATCAGCCCACCCACCCCTCCATTTTGCCATTTTCACATGAAGTAATTTTCTTGTACCATAGACCAGACTTCTGTTGGTATCCATTTGCAAAAGAGTTACGTATCTACTCCCGTGTAGCCAGAAAAATTATCCATAGTGTGAGTAGAGCTCCCATTTCCTTATGTTGTCTTAATCTTTTCTTGTCCTCATTTCTACTTGGCAGGAGTTTTCTAGCACAGTAAACACATGTAAAGTTATCAGATGTTATCTTTTTGTTAAGGTATTTCCTGTGGTCTCATTATGTTCTACTGCACAGCAAAGAATGTGAACACTCAGACTGACACTTAGAGATGTAAGTTTCAAAGATGTAATATGAAAGTCAGTTTTCTAGCTTGAGCCCAAACATAAGATAAAGCATGACTGTGATGGGAGAAGAGGTCAAATAAAATAGTGCTAAATCCTGATTCCCACAAATATTCTTGACTGTGCTAAAAAGATTTGGGTTTTGAAGGTGATGGACAGGGTCCTATTCATTTTTAAATTTTAGTTATAATGCTAAGTTTGCATGAGCATAGCTCCATTTGATTTCCAAAATTGCCACATTTTTCAGAAATTGGACCACTAAAATGCAGTTGGGATTAAATTGATCTAGTAGCATTTATCTTGTAAATATTTGATAATCTTTGACTATTCCTTTTCATTTTGATGCATTCAAGATTCACTTAAAATGAATGGTTTTCTGTATTGTAAAGCATATTTGGTCCCATGAGAGGAAAGAAATATATTTTAAGCAGGCTTTCTTTTATTTTCAGAAAATGGTGTATGTATGGAACAAATGTAGTTATTGTTTTATATATATATACATAATTGTCACCCATAATCTTTCAATTATTACTAAATGTGCTCTTAACAGTTTGTTCATATTTAATATATAGATGTAATATATATTTATAAAATTAAGATCCTAGTTTTAAATCATAGCCATAGTTTTAAATCCATAATTTTGCCTAGAATATTATATCATAATTTTTTCTTTTGCTTTAACTTTGCTTGAAATTATCTAATGATTTAAAATATTCCATTTGTATGTATTGTCACGTATTAAGCTAGGCCTCTACTACAAAATTCTTACTTTCATTTATAAACAACACTATGAAAAGTGTCCTACATTCCATTCACCTTAATTAAACATGATTCATAGTTCTTAAACTTCTCCTATCATGTCCCCAAGTGGCTAGCCTGCTGGCACTCCCACCTTCTAGCAACAACATGTGAGATGAAAAAACCTTTGCAGAAGGACTATTACATAGTTCTTTTTGAGCGGAGTGAGAGTATTACACAGCATTAGAAGAGCTTCGAATATGCAGACTCTGTTTCTGAGGTGACAGTAATCATACAGTTGGAGAGCACCACCCAACAATGTGATGAATGGTCGCACAGTATTCCTATGAATGATACAGGAAAAGAACATATAGGATGAGAAATCCAAACAACAATCCAGTCAAGATGAAAAGTCATTGCTATTTGATGTAAGAATAGATGACATTCCTAGAATCAATAGGAATAATTTCCTAAATTCTGGCTCTAATGATACTAATATAAATTTATATTGCCTCACTTGTAAAACAGGCAGCAGTATAGAGCATTGATTAGAGAAAAGGAAGCTGACCCAGGAATAAATTTGTGATCAGATATATGCAGATAACCTACTGCATTATAACCATCCAAATAACCTAGAGCTACTGCATAACGCCAAGTTGAAAATTGCTATAATGCATTTTAATTGAAGCTATGAAAATAAGTTGATATTTTAATAAATAAGGTCATATAATGTTAGCACTGAAGATAACAATGATGAAGAATGAAAAATGCAATTGTAATGCATTCTGTGCTTAAGAATTTGCTTTGTTCATTTAAAATGAAGTTATCTTATGACAGTTGTCATAAATTGTCTATAAAGTCCTTTAAATATTTTTCCTATTGAAACCAAGTTGAATGCTATAATAAAGTACCCATATATGATTTCAGTCTCTATCTGACATAAAAGTTAGTTCAAGCTCAGTGTTTCATTGTGTGCCTTCATTATAACAAATTCATTTTAGTCTATTAAGTGAACAATGGTCTTATCTCATGACAACCATTCTCTCTCTGAGAGGAGGTCGTGGAGATTATGTGAATGCTACATGGCCCCTGGGTGGGGGTAAACTGCTCACAGTATAAGGGAGGAAAAGAAGCTTGCTCTTCACCCACCACTCCTCCCTTTTGTTATGGTTACTTTACTGTTCCACCACCACGAACTGTTGCCCTCTGCCATGTGCCATTCTGCTTTGGAGCCAGCCAACTATGGACTGAACCTTCCACAGACTGTAAACTAAATAAATCTTTCCTTGTTTCATTTTGGGCATTGAGTATTTTGTCTCAGCAATGAGAGAAAAGTAACCAAGACAAGGATCCAGCCTAAATTAGCAGACTAAGATGAGAGATAGAAAAATAAAAGCTAGGTCGTTACAATTTGATAGGTGAGATGACAGGAATATCTAAAGTGCTTGTGTAAGAGGCAAGGGTATCTACAAAGGGGAACCCTCCCCATCCTGACAGAAGTGGGTCCAGGTGAGGAGTTAGGCAAAAGAAGGAAAATGGATTGGAAGATAAAACATAGAGAGAATATGGTAGTAAAGAAAGTCACAGTAGGAGCTGGACTTGGATCCATTAGCAACTTGGCAAAAGGCAATACAATTCAAACAGTAAAGGTCATGCTTCTATTTACCATTATTTAATCAAAGCAATTATTGTGGTTCTGAAGGATTGAAGTGGCAATTATTAATTTTCTCTCTCTTACTTAAGGAAATATAGCATTTAGGAAAAGGCAAAGTTGCTCATTGGAAGCTCTCATTATGTTTTGTGTCTGCCTTCATCTTTCCCAGTTCAACAAGAGTTTTTTTTTTTTCATGCTCTCCAGTTTTCTCCAGAAAAATAGTATTTTCTAGAATGTATTGCAGAGGCTCTTACAGTTATGAGCTCTTTTATGTCTTTGTGGAAAGAAAGATATTCTGAGAATAATTTGGGCAAAATTAAAATTTTTTTTTAAAAAAAGAATATTATATCCCTTTGTCCTTGTATCCTTATGATATATATTAATAATAGCAAATTTTCTGTGATATCTAGAAGTTTAAAAAATACTTTTTCTCCAGAATACATATTAGCAAATGTTGAAAAAGACTCCTTAAGCAAAGTTATCTACAGAACCAACCTCATTTAAGTAGGTGTCCTGCACTCCACAACATTTTAGGATGACAGGAAAAGACTTATTTACTCCAAGACATGTTCTTCTAACTAGTTGTATGGTTCCATTTGCTTCAATGGGACAAGGCCTTTCATTTCAAAATGAGTGTTTTATGAATTAATATCTGGGAAGAGAGTTATATTTGAGGCAATGAAGATAGTAGAATACTAGCTCTAAGCTAAGGATGGACAGCATATTAGCCTCAACACGTAGGGTTTAACACTTGAGTCAGTTGTCATGACACTTTACTGATATCTGCACCTGAGCCAGCAACATCATCTTCAAATATGAAAGGTGACACTATTGAGCAAAATGTTACTTAAGTTGTCTCTCCCAGATATGTTTTAAAATTGAGATATGATCCCTGAAGAAGTTTTGTGACCCAAATTTAACTCTGAACTTCTTGCTTAATGTACACGCCTGACATAGGACCTTTGATATGTAAATTGCTCACACTCCCTCCGAGAATAATTATGAATGATCACGCCAGAGCCATCCCTATACAGGCGTACCACCTGTCAGGTCCTAGAGGCTTCTCTGAGAAAGCTACAAGAATTAAGGACATATGGTGTTTGTCACAAACAAGTATTTCACCATTTAAATATGAGTCTTAGACACTCCTGAATTAAGAACAGCGGGAAGTCAGTTACAAGGTGAGGAGTGGAAGGGATCATAATGAAAGTAACTGAGGGGAATATAAATATATATATATATATATATATATATATATATATATATGCTAACCAATTCAAGTGCTTATACTGAGGTTTGCCCCAATGATCTTGATGGAATGATCTTAATGGAAATGATTCTGTCTTTGAACATATGTAGGGGTTACTTTCATAATTCCTGTGGATCCTATGAGAATTAAATGAGATATGCAGTCATATCACCTCATAAAGGGTATGTTAGTGGCAGTGATCTGAAAGGAATTCTAAAGTTCCCCTACTTCCAACCTCAAAATAGTTGAAGAAACAGCAAATAACCTCAGCATTAAAGACATGATTTAAAATCCCTATTTTCTTAGGAAATTTAAAAAAATAATAATCTTTAAAAGATATATATGAGAGGAATAGCTAACATTCATTTATGCTTATGATTTGTGTAACAGACCTCAAAACAATTAACTGGTTTAATCTTCACAAAATCCTGAGCCCATCAGTTTACCGAAGAATAAACAATGCATAAAAGGAATAAACTTGATCAAGGTGTGTAGCTAGTGACTGAGAGAGCAGAATTTGCTCCTAAATTCTCTCTGAACAATTTTATCTGATCTCCTTTTTGCAGCCTCCTTCGCATTTTACTTTCTGAGGCCAAAGATTAACATACTAATTTAAACCACAAGAGAACTTCTCTAAGCACAAGAAGATTAAAAATAGAAAAGTTAAGACAGAGAAGAAAAAGCAGGCAGAGATTTTGAGCCTCAAAGCCAATGCTGTCCATGTCTTATAGTTATTTTCTCCATGTGGCTGAGACTTCGGTTCCTAGTAATCTTTTATCCTTTCAAATCAGCCTGCTAGCCAGCATTAGGCTATGTCTAAGAATACTTCTTCATTAGAGTCAAGAAAAGTGAGTGCATTTTGCTTACTACTGACAATTCTGATCATGTTACTACTACATACATTGTAAATGTACAGGGAAGATTTCCATTATTTTAAAGAGACAGTGATGAATTCAATAACTTTGTAATAATCAGTGGTGCAAAATCTACCTTCAAAGAGTAATTTGCTTGACAGCCCCAACAATTTTCAACTGTATCTCTGGGAAATCTAAGACTCTCAGGCTATGACATCCTGTTGAGAAAAATTAATAGGTACTTTATGGGATGAATAAATAAGGAGTCTTATTTATTCAAAAACATGATCGAATCTGATAAAATATGATTTGGAGTAAATTGTCACTATAAAAATTGGCGGCGATCATTTTTCAAAGGGCTGCAGAATGATATGTTTCAATCTGGGGAAAGTGCTGTATGGGGTTTTGGTGCTGACTTTCACATTTGAAAAAACACCCCCGGAAAATGGAGAATATTGTCAGGATGCTCGCCTTTGCCAGAAAGCAAAAGCAGTTTCACCTACCTGACAGAGAGCATTTTTGAATTGATATTTCATGACCTCATTTTAAACCGCTTCTATTATCAACTTTCTTTGTCGGCTCCCGACTCCTAACAAGGCAGCTGTTACACTTACTTATGTCAGTGTCACCCTGTGGCTGAGAGATAAGTTTCTGTGGCACATGTACTTAACATCTCCCTGCTTAGACACATTATTACTAGTGAGTTCAACATTGTATCACGATTGAGGTTTGATAAGAAAAGAAATACCACTCATTCTAGGTTCCTTAGTAAGTAAATCACATTTACTCAAAGTTTTGTGGTTCATACAAGGCAAAATTAGGAGAAAGAATAGCTTACGACTTTGTTCTGTGGATGGTAAAGAAATATGATGAAAATTAAAATGGTAATAGATTTATAACAGGTGATCAAAATTTGGTGTGTTTAAATTAAATATTTATTATATTAAAAAACAAATTGTCATTAATCCCCCTCAAAATACGCTCCCTTACTTTGATCACAGACATTCTATCATTCTTGTTACTTTCTGAAGCAGTTCTGAAGATTGTGAACACCTTTAGGAAGTGTGATGCAATATACTGTAAATGCAGCTGCTGTGTGGCGCCAATAGAGAGACATGCTGTAAAGACGTGATGCTACGTCTTTACTCACCTTTCTCTCTGAGTCTGGCACTAGGACTCCTCCTTTTTTATCTCAAAGTCAAAATGAGCAAGAAAACGTAAACTGTTTTAAATGGTTTGGGAGATCGGAGGAGCCGAGACAGAGGAACTGAGGACACTTACAAAAGAGGACTCCCCACAAGTGCTTCAGAATGTAGCAAAAATGGTGTGCTATGTGTGTTTGAATCCCCAGGGAATATTCTGAGGTGGGTTAATGGCAATATGTCATTATTAAGAAACTGTAATAACTTTTAAACTATAAATAGTTACTATATTTTTGGAATACATCTCACGTCAATAACCAGGTGGCCATATAAAGGTCACGTAGAACTGTTGCCTGACAATTTGGGTCAAGCGCTGGGCTATGGAGTAGAAGATAAGGCATACACCCACGAGAGGATTGAAAATAATCTTGGTGGAATGTCCTAATCCCAAACATTTAGGTAAGCAAATGTGACTCTCACAAATTGTGACTTAATCTTTGCCAGATAGATAGATGATAGAGAGATAGATACCAGATAGATAATCAAAACATGTATACACACTACTTCAACAGAAGAAAAATGGTGTGTTGTTTTTCAGCACATTGTGTTACTTCTGTATGGGGGACTGAAGATGCTGTACATCACAGAAAACCCGCTACACGGACAGGCTTCAGAGAAGAAAGTGATTAAATGTATGTGCAGCGAGCTCAGTGATCAGGTTACCCGAACAGCAGTTCACAGTACTAGCAAAAGTCTGGAAGCCAACAGCCACCACGCTGAACACCTCTTGTAATTGTACAGGCCAACGGTAACTTTTGTTAATTTCATGGTGTCTCAGATTTAATGTTAAGACATTTATACAAGTTTTTTCTCTTCCTGAAGTGTGCATACAATTTGGGCAGGGAAAAACAGATATATAGATAGAGATATAGAGATATAGAGTTAGGGATAGGTAGATATAGATACTTGTTCAAATGTTGGGTGTTTGCCGTGTTCCCTTTCTTTCAAGAATCTATATAGAAACTTAGTGACACATAACTTACCACAAGGAGAACCTGAATAAGGGTGGATAACTTGGGGGAATGTATATGTTTGTTAGGTTTGTTTAGAACCACAAGAGGGAATGTGTAGCCATTATAATGGTCCAAACTGCTTAGAGAATAAGTGATGTTTCTCAAATATTTAACGCGATGTGTACTGTTGATATAGCCATTAATTCCGTGGGGTAAATGTGTTTATTGCATGAATTAATTGGGACTATGACACTAATAAGTGTCAGGAAGTTTCAGAGCGGGAAGAAGTGTCAGAAGTGATCACCGTACTCAGTAACATTATTGCAGAGCTCAGGGAAGAGATAAAGCACTTAAAGTCACATCGTGTTTTCTTGCTCCCACTAAGGAAGAGAGGACTGGATCATGTGTAACTGCTCCATTGTCTGCCTGGTTTCTTCTGCACAATGTCAACATAAGACGGGCTTTTGCAGGATCATTTACTTCTTGTTTCACTTAGGTCTATGTACCAGGGGAAGAAAAAGGAAATCATCAATGGTAATGTAAATAAAATGGGACTTCATTTCTTAATAATTTTATTATTTTGACATATGTAATCATCACATTAATCATAGGAAATTTGTCCCTAGATGTAGTATATCGTAGTTATTTCTCATTGTCTTCCCTTCTCTTCAACCCTTCTTCTCCTCTCTGTTTACAAAACCGTTTCCATTTTCCTTCCGTTCTTTTGTACTATTAATCCTTATTCCCTTCATCCCCTTCCCCCTGCCTCCTCTCTTCTCCCATATGACCATTTTCTTACTACTTCCCATTATCTGTCATCAGTTTTGATATTTATTTACACTGGATTTCTCATGCAAGAGAAATAATACAATATTTAAACATGTGGGTCCCATTCACTTAAAATTGCATTCTCAACCAGGCATCATGGTGCATGTCTGTAATCCCAGCACTCAAGAGGCTGTAGCAGGAAGATCACTGCAAGTTTTAGGTTAGACTGGGCTACATAGTGAGTCCAGGCCAGATGGAACCATATAAGAAGACCCTGTCTCAAAAAATATGTTTTTAAGGTTTATTTATTTATGTAAAATTGCCTCAAGTGTATCCTTCTTTACGGAAGAGTAGTTCTCCATTAGATATAAAAACCATGTTTTATTTATCTGTTCATCCATTGATGGGCATCTAGGCTGTATCCGAGATTTAGCTATCATAAATTGCGCTGCAATAAACATGGGTATGTATATATGTGTCGCTGTGGAATGAGGCTTTTAACTTTCTTTTTGTAGAAGGAGAATAGCTGGGTAAAATGGTCCCTCTACTTTCAGGTTTTTAGGAATATCCATACTGATTTCCAAAGCAGTTGTACCAACTGACACTTCCAACAATGGAAAAAAGTTTCCCCACCCATAGCTTTTCCAGCATTTGTTTTTTGGTTTATTTTTGATGATGAACATTCTTTCTGGAGTAAGACAGAATCTCAACATTGTTTTAATTTGCATTTCTCAAATGACCAGTAATGTTGAACATTTTTCATAAGTTTATTTTCTCTCTAAGAAGTATCTATTCATCTCAGATGCCCACGTTTTGACTGGGTCTTAAATTTGGGGGATCTGATATTTTGAGTTCTTTATATATTCTAGATACTAGTTCTTTGTCTGAATAATACCTGGTAATTATTTCCTAGTTCCATGTGTTGTCTCTTCCCTCTGCTGGTGGTCTCCTTTGCTTTGCTTCGTAATATGTTGTGATCCCAGTTGTCCATTCCTTGTGATATTTCCTGTGTGACAGGAGTTTCGTACATAGTCTTTGCCTACACTTATATCTTTAAGAGTTTTATTTATTCTATCTTCTAACAGATTAAGTGTTTCTATTTTAACAGTTAGATCTTTGATCCATTTTGATTATAATTTAGTGCATAGTGAGACATATTTGACTAGTTTTAATCTTCAGCATGGGGAAAACTAGTTTTCCTAGTGCCAGTTATTGAAGTGGTTATCTTTCTTCAGGTGAAGGTGTTCAGCTCCTTTGTCAAAGATAAGGTGATTGAGTGCATTTGAAGTTGTTTCTGAATCTTTTATTCTGTTCCATTTATCCTCAGGTACTATGCAGTTTGTATCATGGTAGCTTTATAATATAACTTCAAATTGGGGATTACGATGTCCCCTACCTTGCCTTTGTTGCCCAGAATTGCTTTTACTACCTTAGACCTCTTCTGTTTCCATGTGAATTTTAGGTTGGCTTTCTCTAGCTTTGTGTGGTATGCTATTGATATTTTGAGCAGGATCCCATTAAATCTGTATAACAGTTTTGAAAGTATAGCCATTTTACTATATTGGCTCTGTCTATCCAAGAAAAAGGGTTATCTCCTCGTTTTCTGCTATCTTTTTTAATCTTCTTTTTCAGAGTATTCTAGTTTTCAATGTAAAGGTCTTTTACTTCCAATGTTAGATTGGCTCCTAATTATTTCATTTTTCTTCGTGCTGTTGTGAAAAGTGTGGCTTCCCTAATTTCTATCTCAGTGAGTTTGTTATTTGTGTACAGAAATGCTATTGATTTCTGAGTGTTTTGTATGCTGCTATGCTACTAACTTTAATTATTAAATCTAGAAATCTTTTGGTGGAGTTTTTCGGGTCTTCTACATAGAGTATAGTGGGATTTTATTTTATTTGATTGAAATTCAGACCCCCCAAAAGAGTATGAACTGGATTTAGCTATTGGTTTCTAATAGCTGAGCTCTTGGGGCCTTAAGTGTCATCCAAAAAGTTCTATCTCCTTCAAAAATCATAATCTATTTGACTGAGTTGCCAGACAGCTAAGACTGATGCTCTTTATGAAGCTAGTACTCAGATCTCAAATCCCAGTTTGTTTCTTACATACCTAATACTCAATGTACAGTCATGGACCAAAAATATTCTCATCACTTAAAAACTTGTTACAAAAGGAAAATCTCTGGACCCACCTGCATTAACTAAATATGAATCTATAATTCAACAAAATCCCAAATTAATTATATACACACTCAAGTTTGAGAAGCAAGGCTTACCTCAAATTATCAGAACTATATCTCTTATATAATGGCTGCATTTAAGAAGTCACCTGCTACACAGATAATGGTGAATTGTTTCTCTTGTATGAGAAACCTAAAGGGTGAACAAGGAACAAAATGGAAAATAGGAGAAAACTGGGAAGTAGGAGAAACTTGTTCAAATGAGAAGAGAACCAGAGGAGGGGCTGGGCGAAAGAAAAGAAGGGAAAGGGGATTTTTAAAAATGAATAGAAGGAAAAATTATGTAGGAAACAAAGTTTTTGTAAATGATGGGGGGAATAAGTGTTGAAATAATAGGAGGGGAATAGGGAAAACTAATTCTTTTTTTATTTTAAAGAAAGTAGTAAAACAAAAAAGCAATAGCAGCATACCAATATCACAAACAGGTACAAAACCTCTGTGATGAATGTGATCGTTATGTATTGCAAACATGTATGAATTAAAAATAAAAAATACATAATGAATAGTTGCACTGTGGTGTCATGAACTGGCCACAGAAAAGAAAAGGAACATAGTGGAAATATTGGCAAAATCTCAATAATCTCATGGGCCATCGTTTTTTCTTTACTTTGGGTAAGTAAACAAGAGTGAGGTGACAATTTTAGAAAAAGTTAACTGAGCAGGATGTGGGAAATCTGTACTGGCTTTACAACATTTTAACCAATTTAAAATACGTAATTTTAGAATGGAAAGTTTAGAAATTACAGCTGTACAGCGAAAACAAACCACAGAAATCTCAGCGGCATACGCATAACTTTTCTTTATGTGTGTCTCAAGCCTCAAATGATCTAGGGTGTACCCAGCTGGTCTCAGCTGGATTTATTCAGGTGTCTGTAGTAAGCTGCCAGGCAGCTATGGAGTTCTGCAGTGTGCAGTTTTGTTTATTTACCTGGGTGGGGACTGGTGCTCCACAGACTAATCTAAAGTGGCCTTGCGTGGACAGAAAGGACAAGACAAAATTGTTGTCCATGTCTTGCATCATGGCCATTTTATCATCATCATTCAGTGATCAGCGGTGGACAAGTAAAACTTTATAATTTCTTTTGATCCTAGAATTAAAATTATTGGCCAAATAGATTTATAAATGCTACATAACTCAGGAAGTGGAATATGGAATATATATGGAAGTGTATAAGTGAGACCAGCACTGAAATCTACCACGTACTGATGATGTATGAAGTAGCAATATCTTGTATTTAGTACACTAGTCATGTAAGCACCACAACTCCCAGCATCCTCTAGGGCTGATCAAAATAAGTGCAATGTTTATATTATTATTTTATACTTTAAATGTTATACTGGAAAGATATGCCATTTGATTCTATGATAAATTTTATATTGTAATAATGTTCTTGAAAGCAAAGCTACAAAGAAATTTTAGCATAAAGCAAAAGCAAATAGAAAAGACCAAGTTCAATTTAAAAAATATCATTTTCTGAATTCATCTCTTCTTAATCTAACCTATATAACTCAAAGAACATCTTGACCAAGTTTTACATTTACTATGATTTTACATTAATTTATCAAAATTAAAGGTGGAAAACATTTTTTAAATGTAATATTAGATAAGTATAGGACTTTTTCACAGGTAGAACTCTGCTCATGAATACTTCTTGTACTCTGCACCTTGTCCTCATGTATATCAAAAGAATAAATAATGATTTGGGTGTGTACTTTCCAGAATCAGTAAAATTTACAGAACATTTATAGTTGGTCTCTCAAGTTATGTACTGAGAACATAACCTTACTGTATTAAAATTAACTTTTCTTTAAATAATCTTAGAAAAAAATTCTTCTGAAAAATTGACAAAAGATTCCTGGTGAAAACAGCCTAAAAATGTTGCTGGTGAACTCATAAGAGGATGTTTAAGCAGCGACAGTGGACTAGGATAGAAGCTACATTTTCCTGTAGAGAGTTCTAGACTAAGAAGCTTTCCTATTTTAACTTATAGAAAAACACTCTGAAGTAGGTGAGTAGTAACCCTACATTTTTCACAAAGTCCTCACTGTGCATAATTTCTAAAACCAGAGTAGTAGTCCAACAATCTAAGTCCATATTTTATCAAACAGAATCTTTTGTGCTATATAAATAGGTGGTAAAATATTGACAGAATGAGTGAAAAATAAAGCACGCTCTAGCAACAGAACTATATTTCATGTTTCCTACACAGTTCATGGTGTCTTAGAATCAATTATTTTGGATATTGTAGAAGGAAGATAATTTGAAAACATTAAATAAAATTACCAAAATATTATGCTAAAAGCATAAATTTTATATACATCATTGAACAAATAAAAGTTCTTAAAGCCTGGTTGCTCAGTCAAAAAATGAATATTTCATATTGAAATATCAAAATGCAGGCTTCTAATTTCAAAAGAAATATGGCAGCATCTTGTTGAAATTCCCTTCTGCTGAACACTACAGCACTGGGAAGCCTGGAGATAAAAGTCATAGGATTACCTTCTTAATAAAGCTCATAAAAATAGAAATGCTGCAAGTTTCACATTATTTAATAACTTCAAATTCAGCCAAGCACAGAAGAGCAAAACCACAAGAAACAGCAAAGTTGAAGCTGAAAGAGTAAGATATTTGGCGTGCTGGCAGTAGCAAAACCTGGAAATAGAATCAATGATAGATTTTCAGGATCAGAAGTCTCTACTTGGAAGAAGAAAGGATAAATTAAAACCACAGTTGCAGACACAGTGGATAAATATAAGAAATGGGAATAAGATTCCACAGGAAAACACTTTTTGAAAATTGTATTGTGTAGAAGTAGAAATACAAGGCACAAAAAATGTCCCAGTTATAAAAGGTGGCAGGTTTACTATTAGTGGTTTCTCAGTTCATCAAGAGAAGTGAAGTAACATTTGTGCCAATATTGTTTGGAGAATTTTTTATGCCGCTATAGCTTACTCTGAGCAACTGCTTTGAAGTTAACAACACACCATGTATTCACTACTGCTACTCTCCTATTTGGGGGGGCGGGGTACTGGGAATCGAACTCAGGACTTTGTACTTGCCAGGCAGGCACTTGTGCTGCAGAGCTGCAGCCCTCGGCCTATTCTGTCATTTTGTTTTGCAATTTTGTTTTATGTTTTCGCAAAATAAAATAAAAGTAAATAAATAAAATATAGCAGATTACATTACCTCTAAAAGTGCAGAGACAACTGCAGCAAGCAGTACTGCTCATGATCAGAGAATAAACCTTGGAGTTCCGTGGACTATGGTAGATGAGATATGCTACAGGGAGGAATCATACCTTTAAAGGACCTATTGTTAAAAGTCAGAATGTAAAACCTTGAAAATCACCCTAGATTCTTACAGGGAAAAAATAAAGTTTATGCAAATCAAATGGCAGCAGAAGAAAATTATTCAAAAACTAATTTAAAATGTGGAAATAAATAACAAAATGTTTATACAGTTGCAAACACTCTTCAGCAATATATTTCTAGAAAATGGGTAAGAGTACCAGCAAGCAAACCAAGCACAACAAAAACAAACTCTAATGTCGCAGTTGCAGCTATGGAAAGTGTGAGCATGCACACACCCACGCACACAAAGGCAAAATACAAGAAAATTAAAACTGAATGAACAAAAGAAAATGATGGTTAGACAATTAAATGAGTGAAATTGGAACTTATAGACTCGGGAAATAAAGAATAAAACATAACCTAGAATGGCTGGAATAAAACAATGTTCACTAAGGATATACTAAACAAATTTAATAAACTAAAACAGAAAACACAAGGCAAATTCTCTCTCGCAGGAATAAGAAATGTAACATAGGCCAAATCTCACCTGCAAGCTGTTTTATATGGCACATAACTTAGGTTTATTAAATACATATTTAAAATTTACTTGTAGTTGTTTAAGAAAATTTATATTTCAAAATTTATACCGAAATTATGTTTACTGTAGAAGAGGAAAGTAAGTGGCAGCGATCACATGTAACCTAAAAAGCATGAAATATTCATACCTGGCTATTTTGAGAACTTATTTTCTGACACCTCACCTGTACAGAACTAAGACAAGGAAAAAGAATCGATGCACACACACACACAGACCCTAAAGAAGAAAAAAATGCGATGAACTAGAGCACTTATTCAAAATTAAATTCAAACTCAAAGTTTCTTATGAAAAATTCATTTTGTATCAGTCTTATCTACAATAATATTCATCAAGAAGAGTGTAACATAAATTCAAGACACTAGCATTGGAGACTGTACTTATGTGTAGTTCCTGGTAAGTTATAAAGATCTAGAAAACTTGTTTTGAACATATGTAATGTCAGGAAATTTTATTCACATAAGCCTTTTCTTGAAAACACTAGGAGCAACTTGATTTCAGATGCCCAAATGCAAAGAGAGAGAGAGAATGCTCTCACAAAAAATTCAGTAAAGGAGAGTAGTGCGTATGCATGGGGAGGTTAACTACATTAGCAGAGAGATAGTTTTTTTCAATTTTGAGAGCACTTTGCCTAAATACTATATTTTTATCAATTAAGTCTATTGGTGTACATCAAATATATAGTGATCACATTCATCATAGAAGATTCACACCTGTAAGTAATATGTCTTGATTCTGTCTTCTCCCATCCCCCGCCCTCCCTCCAACCCCTCCTCCCCTCCCCATTTACAAAGGCTTTGTTTCCATTTTTTCTGTCTTTCCTCATCGTTTTTCTTTTCCCTTCCTTCCTTTACCCTCACCGCTCCCCCCCATTTCCCTCCCCAGTTGAATATTCTCTTCCTATTTCACAAAGTGTATTATATGTGTTGGTATGGTATGTTTACCCTTTTTATTTCTCACACCAGAGAAACAATGTGGTATTCATATGTCTGTCCAACTTATTTCACTTAAGAGTATGGTCTCAAGGTGCATCCATTTAGCTAGAAACATTTTTCGATAAATACTGTATTTTAAAAAGAAACTTCAAGAAACAAAAATCTCCAAGTAATTTCCACAGGAAAATGCTGCTAAAATTTGAGGAACACATGTTAATGCTATTTAAAGTGATAGAGAGCACAGAAAGCATGGACAATTACTAAATATTCTGAATGACTAATCACACACATACTCAAACTGTACATTTACTTCTCCTAGGAGTTCTCTGTAGAAAGTCCTAAATATAATGCAAGAAAAGGAGGATATGACAGAACATTAAAGAAGTAATCCCTAGGAACAAGCAGGATTTATCTCAGGACTTTAAAGATGTTTCAGTCTATAGAAATACATTATTTTACTTTATTATTTTAGATCTATGTAAAAATCATATTTTCATCTTCAGAAAACTTCAAAAGCTTTTTAATAAGAAAACTGACAAAAATTCTTGGTTTTAAAAACCAGAAATCTATACGTAATCCACAATAAAATTATGAAATTCAACTCATATAATTAGATATGTGTGTTGATTCATAAAACCAAAATAGTACAGGATTATTCCCACTAAAGCAATGAAGGGCAAGGAAAACCATTGTCACCACAGTTGGTAACACTGCAATACAGTAATTAACTCAATTAGAAAAGATAAGTGAATTGTAATTACAATAATTATGAAATAGTGTTAATATTATTACTATTTATAGATAGTATGGCTTAATACAAGGTAAAATGAAGAGAAACAAATCAAACTATTAGAATAAATAAATGTAGTCTTATAGCAGAAAAAGTGATATTCTGTAATTTATCTGACCGTATCAGTATACATTTGGATTGTTTCAGTTGTTGGACAAAATAAATAAAACTGCTATTAGCACTTTAATACAACTTTCCATGTAAATATATTCTTTGATTTCACTTCTGTAAACACCATGGAAAAGAATGGCTTTATTGCATGGTAGATATCTGTATGTTCAACATTTTAAGAATGTTGATTCTGCCAAATTGACTATTCAAACCATTTCACATTTTAACAACGTTTGGAAGAACCAGCTATTCCATATGCTCAGCACACTTGGTATAGACGATCCATCTTCTGAATTTTGCCCATACTTGGAGGCATGCAATGGTATCTCAAAGAAGTTTAAATTTTTATCTTTTCACTGACTACTGATGGCAAACGTTATCACTCATTTGTTACCATTTCTTTATTGGTATCTCTTTTGTTCTGCCCATTTTTGTTTGTTCTGATAAAGTCATAAAAATGTCTTAAAATAATCCAGAGGTTATAAATTTATCAGATAAATTTTGAAAATATCTTCTTCCCAAATCAGATGCACTTTATCCTAAAACAATAACATTTAAACAACAAAATAAAAATAATTTTTATGAAGTCAAATTTACCACACATATTATAGAAAATGAGTATTTCGACCCCCTCTACCCCCACATATTTTCATCTGGAAATTCTACAATTTTGGCTGCTTTTATTTTAAAGAGAAAAGAACAAAAAAAGACCAAAACAAACACAAAAATATAAAAATGATGCAAAATTTCAAACTAAGATGATAGGAAATCAACAATGGTTCTTGTGTTACACATTGTTATCTTCAAAGTAGTTGCTCAGATTACCAGATACAGGCATGCAAGATGGATCAAATAATTAAAAATTAACTCTTCCTTTCAATAAACGAATAGAAATTACTAGTCCAATTATCTTAGCTACCTTGTGGGTGTATGTGATGTGTGTGTGTGTGTGTGTGTGTGTGTGCGTGTGTGTGCGCGTGTGTGTGCGTGTGTGTGTATTTCCCTTCCTTCTTCCTTTCTTCTTTCCTTCATCTAACTTGTTATTTCCTTTTAAGCAGTTTCTTTCCCTTTGACATATCTATTATATCTTCCAGTTTTATTTACTCTTTCAGGTTCTTACATTAGGCAGACAATATGGTGTTTACACAGGTGGATCTGATTTATTTTGCTTATGAGAATGGTCACTAGTTGCGTTCATTTACCTATAAAAGCCTCAAGTTTATCTTTCTTTGTAGTTGAGTAATATTCCATTGTATGAAAATACCACATTTTTCTTATCTACTCCTGAGTTGATGGGCATTTGGGCTGTTTCCAAAGTTTGCTATGAAAATCTGTGCTGCTGTAAACATAGGTCCCACATGTATCACTTTTGATGATGTTTTTAATTCTTCTAGGAAAACACCCAGTAGGGAAATGGCTGGGTTAGATGGGACCTCTAAGCCTAGTTTTTTGAGGAATCTCAAGACCGATTTCGACAGTGGTTGTACCAGTCCACATTACCACCAATAGTGTTCCTTTTACCACACAGCACCACCAGCTTGTGTTGATTGATTTATTGATGATAGCCACTCTTTCTGGGAATAGATGAAATCTCAGTGTTGTTATAATTTGCATCTCTTGATTGACCAATGATGTTGAGCATCTTTTCATGCATTTATTTGCCATTTGCATTTCTTCACCTCAGGAATGTGCTTTCATCTCCAAGGCTGATTTTTGGATTAGGTCTTTGAATTTGGGGGATCTAAGTTTTTTCACTTCTTTGCATGTTCTAGATAGAAGTCCTTTGTCTTAGGGACAGTTAGCTAAAATGTTTCCCCACTCTATGGATTGTCTTTTCACTCTGTTGGTATTTCTTTTGAAGTACAAAAGCTTTTTAATAGGATGAGATCCCAGTTGTTGATTCTTTGAAGTGTTTCACGTGAAGTCTGGGATTTGGTCACGAAGACTGTACCTACCCCAGTATCTTCAAGATTTTGATCTACTTTATCTTCCAGTAGATTTAGTGTTTCTGCCTTAATATTTAAATCTTTGATCCACTCTGACTTTCGTTTATTGCAGGGTGATAGACATGGATCTAGTTTTAGTCTTTGGCATACAGACAGCCAGTTTTTCCAGCACCATTTGTAAAAGCGGCTATCTTTCTTCCAGTGAACATAATTTTTCTTTTGTCAAAGGTAAAGTGGAAAAGTGTGTTTGTAGCTGTGTCTGCATCTTCTAATCTGTTCCACTGGTCTTCAGGTCCATTTTTTTGCCACTACCATGCTGATTTTATCACAGTAGCCTTGTAGTATAAGTTCAAGTCAGGGATTGTGAGGCCTCCTGACTTGTCTTTGTTGCCCAGAATTGCCTTTATTATTCTAGGTCTCTTCTGGTTCCAGATGAATTAGGAGTTTTCCCTATTTCTGTGAGGTATGTTAATGGTATTTTGATCAGGACTGCATTAAATTTGTATAACAATTTTGGGAGTAAGGCCATTTTCACTATGTTGGCTCTTCCTACCCATGAGCAACGGGTATCTTTCTATTTTCTGATATCCTCTTCAATCTCCTTTTGTACAGTAGTGTAATTTTCAATGAATAAATCTTTTATTTCCTTTGTTACATTGATTCCTATGTATTTCATTTTCTTGTACTATTTTGAAGGGTGTGCTTTCCCTGATTTCTCTCTCAATAAGTTTGTGGTTTGTGTATAAGATTTTTGAATATTGACTTTTATCCAGCTGTGCAACTGAATTTGTTTATTAACTCTAGCAGGTTTCTGGTGACATTTTTGGGAAATTCTATGTAGAGCATAATGTCATTTGTGAGTAATGCTAATTTCATTTCTTTCTTCCCTATCCTTATTGCTTTTATTTCTCTCTCTTATCTAATTGCTCTGGCTAGTGTTTCCAGAACTATACTGAAAAAGAGCAGTGCTAGTGGACTTCCTTGTCTTCTTCCTGATTTTAGAGTAAAAGCTTTCAGGTTTGTCCATTTAGTATGATGTTGTCTATTAGTTTCTCATAGATAGCTTTTATCAGAATTTGGTAAAGATCATCTATTCATATTTTCTATAGATTTTTTATCATGACTGACTGCTGGATTTTATAAAAAGCTTTTCTGCAAAAATCCCGTGATTTTTGTCCCTGGTTCTGTTGATATGGTATATTATATTCATTGATTTGTGTAAACCATTCCTGCATTCCTGGGATAAATCCCACCTGATTGTGGTGTATGATCTTCTTGATGATTTGTTGAATTCTTTTTGCTAGTATCTTACTGAGGATTTTTGCATCTATGTTCATTACACACATTGGCCTCTGGTTCTCTTTCTTGGTTGGGTCACTCTGGTTTTGCTGTAAGGATAATTCTTACCTGCAGGAGTTAGGTAGTTTTGTGCCCCTTTCAACTTCCTTAAAGAGTCTGAAGAGTATTGGCTTAGATCTTTAAATTTCTTGTATACTTCAGCAGTTACTCCATCAGGACCTGGGCTTTTCTTTTCTGGTAACATTTTAATTATATTTTCAATCTCATTAACTGTTATTGGTTTATTCAGAATTTTTATACCTTCATGATTCAGCTTTGGTACTTCATATGTATCTAGGAATCTGTCCATTTCTTCTGTGTTTTCCATTCTATGAGAGTAAAGACTTTTAAAGCAGATGTTGTTAATCTTCTGAATTTCCCCAGGATTTGTAGAGACTTCACCCATATCAGTCCTCAATGCATGAATTTGAGTCGTTTCTTTCCTTTTATGATAAAGTTAGCTAATGGTGTTCAATTTTATTCATTTTCTCAAATTACCAATTCTTTGATTCATTAATTCTCTGTATTGTTTTCTTGGTTTCCATTGTGTGAATTTCTGCTCTGATCATTATAATTTCCTCCCTTCTGTTGTGATCATTCACTGCTACAGATTTCCCTCTAGGACTGTTTTCATTGTGTCCCATAGGTTCCAATATGTTGTTTCTGCATTCTCTTTATTTCATCTGTGATTAGTTGGTTGTTTAGTTGGGTATGATTTAATTTCCATGTATTTATGGAATTTTTGCTGTTTCTTTTGCCATTAATTTCTAATTTCACTGCACTACAGTCAGATATTATGCATGGTATAATTTCAATTTCTTTTAGTTAAGCATGTTCTATGGGGTAGTATATGGCATATTTTAGAGAACATTTCATGCACAGCTGAAAAGAATGTGTATTCTGATGGTATTGGGTGGAACAGTCAAAATACATCTACTAAGTCCTTTTGTTCACAAGTTTGGTTCAGTTCTGGTATTTCTTTGCTAATATTTTGTCTAGTTGATGTATCTCTTTGTGATAATGGGGTATTGCATTCTCACATTACAATTGTGTTATTGCTTATTTGATTTTTCAAGTGTATGAATGGTTGTCTTATATAGCTGGCTTCTGCTGTGTTTGGTGCATATATATTTATGATTGTTATCTCTACCTCTTGATGCTTCCACTGTTATGGTTCTAATGTAAAATGTCTTTGTATCTGGAAACTGGTTTAAAGAAATGTGTCTGGTTGCCAAGTTGTCAAGGGGTGGAATGTTATGGTTGATACATTGTGTCAGCTTGGGGAGTCTAGAGGTTTGGCTGAGTAACTCAGTAGAAAGCCAGGGTGTTTACTTTGTATACATCCTGAGCCTGTGGAAAAGGAAGGCATGGAGATTGTGTGAGTGCTAACACACCCCCTGGGTGGGGGTAGGCTGTTTACAATGTGAGGGAAGGAATGAGGCTGCTTGTAGCCTTCTGTTGGTTGTTTTTGCTGTGCTCCGCTGCCATGAACATTTGCCCTCTGCCATGTGCCACTCTGCCTCAGACCAGCCAAGTATGGACTGAAACCTCCATAAACTGTAAGCTAAATAAACCTTTCCTTTCTTCATTTTGGGTGTTAGGTATTTTGTCTCAGCAACGAGAGAGAAGTAACAAAGACATCCACCTAACAAGTATGTAGTGACATTCTTCTTTTGATCATTCTTGGTTTGAATTTGACATTGTCTGCAAAATTCTACCAGTCTCTTTTGATTTTGGAGTTGAGGCCTTTTGCATTGATGGTTATAACTGACATGTATTGACTCAATTTGGTCACAGTATTTTCCTGCTGTTGTTTCCCTGATTTTCCCCTCTGTTTAATTGCTTGTCCTGACTGGTGGCTTCATACTGTTGTTGTTCTTAGAATTGTGATCATTTTTATATCTGTCTAGAATATTTTTTGGTACTCTTCATAACATTGGGTTGGTGTTCATAAATTTCCTCAGTTGTTCTTTGTCATGGAAGTATCTTATTTCTCCATTAATTTTGAAAAATAGTTTTGTAAAGTACATCAATCTGGGCTGAAGTTGTTTTCTTTCAGTACTTGAAATATTTCACCCCAAGCTCTTCTTGACTAAAGGGTCTATATTGAGAAGTCTTCTGTGATTCTGATGGGCTTTCCTTTATAGGTGACCTGTTTCTTTTCTCTAACAGCTTTTAATATTTTGTTCTTCTGCTGAATTTCTGGAATCTTAATTATTATAAGTCTTGGTGTAGTTTTATTTTTATCAGGAATGTTTAAAGTTTTACATGCTTCATTTATTTTTATGTCAAATTCTTTATCCACACTTGGGAAGTTTTCTGCCATTATTTCTGTGAAGGATTTTTTGATGTCATTTGTGCTGTCTCCAGTTTCCTCATTGATGCCAGTCAATCTTATTTTATTCTCCTTTGCTTCATCTTGTACCTGTTGTATTGAGTTTTCATGGTCTCTTGCTAATTTTAAGATACCTTTTTTTCATTATCGCTGTCTGTAATTCTGTCTTTGTAATTAGAAATCCTATCCACTCCTTCATTCAATCTAATCCATATACTTTCAATGGAGGTTTTAATCTCTTGGATTTCTATTTGGAACTGTTTCACAGATTCCATTTCTTTCCTGTACTGTATGTTATTTGTTTCCATCATTTTTCTAAGCCCACCTATTCTTTTACCTGTGCCTCCTCTAATATCTTTGATTTTAAGCATCATTCCTTTCTGTACCTGAAAGATTATTTTCTCCATAGCCTTCTCCACTTGTTTTCTCACTTCTGCTGCTATCATTTCAGAAAGTCCCAGTATTTGATTTCCAGTTTAAACTCTCTCCTTGAGTTCTGGGCTTCTCCTGGGTGGGCTTGGGGTCTAGGGCTGCATTTTGCTTCTGTCTCTTGTCTCTGTCTATTTTCTCTGTTCTGTTTTGTTTTCTAGTTGATACCTGCCAGTTTCTTATGATATATAGCTTTCTTGCTAGTATTTAGGTTTCCCGGGGGGGGGGGGGTTCTTCAGAATGACTTCTAGAACTATTCCAAGGCCCTAGCTTCCCAATTTGTAAAGGATGCAAGATTATTATTTGGCTCAGCTTCTAATACGTTGTTGCTGGGCTTTGTTGGTGATTATGATCTCATACATTCACAGTGTTATCACACAGGGGAGAAAAACTGCTTATAACATGTATGACATCCTGGCTAACGTAGGATATTTAGTAATAACAATAATTTCAAATGTAGTGTAACCACTGATAAACTATAGCAACCACTAACCTGTTACCTCTGACCATGGGAATAAACTCTAAAATTATGTAACAAAATCAAGCATATACTGTGCACTTATATCCAGTGGTTTTCCCCTTAGGTAATTTTGCCCTTCTATCAGGATCAGGGGGATTTAGATGGTTAGAGTATAGGCTAAAATGACGAATGAGGTGAAATATAGTTGAGTCAGGGCTGGAAATTAAAGGATGATCACTGAAGTTTTGGGAAACTGGAGGACACAGGAAGGAAAGAATAAAAGAGACTACAAGGGAACAGTCAGAAAGGGCAGAGACAATGTTTACTCACTTGAAGGTTTAAATTCAAGAAGTAGTTCAGGAAAGAGAGAAAGTGAATCCACAGAAGACAATGCAGAAAAGATAAGAAACCTAAACATGGAAAAAAAGAGAAAAAGAAAAGGAGAATGAAAATGAACCAAAGACAAAAAGAAGTAAAACTGAGATGAGACAGAGGAGTGAAAAATAGAAAAAGAAAACAGAAAGATCCCAAATACAAAAATAACCACTGAATACAAAAGAAAGCAAGATGACATCCAACCAGAGAGGAGAGTGATATCCAGTCAGACAAACAAGGGAGAATGAAAGTAGCAAAATACCTCCAGTGCTTACAGTTCTGTGATAGTGTCCATATTTAATCTCAGAAATGTGTGGATATGGAGCAGATCTTGGCCTCTGGGTGTGGGGTCTAGGGCTGAACTTCTGCTGGTAGAGTTCTTTGAAGTTCAATTGCTGTCTCTTCACTGCTGCTTGAGACATTTCTACGCTGCTGATCTCACCAATTACTCTGCCCTCCAAGGGTGTGTGTGCACCCAAGGACCTGAGACCTGGCTGCTGTCCTGGTACTTAGGTCTTGGGGTTCCTTCAGTCTACTCAACAAAGATGTGTGTCCTCACACTCCTCTCAAAGGCCCGGCTGTCTCCGAGACAACGGAGAAAGCGCAGAGCTTGGACTCACACTCTGTTCGCAGACCCCACTCTCCCAGAGAGGGAATGGAGGAAGCACTGGCTGCAGACTGCTGTCAAACAGAAAGAATGGAAAGATTGCTGGGTAAGGATTCACTCTTCTTGCAGGTCCCACTGTCCTACAGAGGGAATGGAGGAGGAGCAGACACACTCTGCGCACAGGCCCTGCTGTCCCACAGAGGGAATAGAGAGATCACTGGACATGGACTCTCCCGTGACAGACCCCCACTATCGCACAGAGGGAATGGAGGAGGCACAGACTCCCTCTCCCACAGGCCCCAGCTTTCCTACCTAGTTTTCGCTTTTAAATGTAAGTAAAATTTATGGTTCCTTTTGAGATTTAGATTATTTTATGCTTCAATATGTGGGTAAAGTTTAGTTTTTCCATGTGGCTCCTCTGAACTTGTTGAAAAAGATTACTTTTTGCACTAATTTGACTTAATGAACTTGGGAAAAATCAATTGCTCATTTGTATCTGTGCCTATTAAAAGTAATTGTCAAATTGACTGGATTTAGAAACTGGATCACTGTGCCACTCTAGTCTTCAGTGAATTGATTCACTGATGTTCACAGATTAATGTGCTGTTAGAAGACAGGACCTACTTGAAAGAGTTGCATCACTAGAGGTAAGCCTTGGGAGGATAGAGCTCTCATTGCTCTTCTGTGCTTTGCCTCCTGGCTTGCACCATGCAGTGAACAGCTTTGCTGCACCATACCCTCTGGACATAATGTCTCTGCCTGGGAGCTGATCATAGACTTGAACACTCTGAAACCCTGATCCAAAGAAACCTGTTCTATAAGCTGTCAAGTAGTTTTTCTTAGCAACAGAAAAACTGTTCAAGTTAATTTCTGTGTTCTTTGATGTTGCAGTAGTCTAAATATCTATCTTTAGGCCCCTTCTTTAAGCTGAAAAACATTATCCATATTGTACAAGTTTTATAAGTGGCCAGTACAGTTGGTTCTGTAAATTTTCTTCCTTTTCAAAAACTTTTGACTTTCCTACTTCTTTTCTTGTTTCTTGATCAATTGTGCGAGTCTGTTTCTTTTAATTGGTGAGTTGAGACTATTTACATTGATGGTTGTTAATGATATGTATTAGCTTATCTTTTTCATGTTATTTTTCTGTTGTTCATTCCTTCCCTTTCTCTGTTTAATTATTTGCCCAGTTTGATTTCTTTCTACTGGGGTTTGTGTGTTTGTGGTCTTCATTATCTCTTTCTAGTGTACGCTTCAGAGCATTCTGTAGAGTTGAACTGCTGGTCATGAGTTTCTTCAGGTGTTTTTGGTCATGGAAGTATTTTATTTCTCTGTTGAATTTGGAAGATAATTTTGTGAGGTACATCAATCTGAATAGAAGACTGTTTGCTTTTAGGGCTTAAAATATTTTACTCTAGGCTTTCCTTGATTTGAGGGTTTGTGTTGAGTATTTTGCTGTGATTCTGATGGGTTTTATAGATGATTTGTTTCTTTTTTCTAGTTGCTTGTACTATTTTGTTCTTGGGTTGAATTTCTGGGATCTTGATTATTACGTTCCTTGGTGTAGATTTATTTTGGTCTTGACTATTCAGAATGGAATGTGATTCATTTATTTGTATATCAAATTCTTTATCCATGTTTGAGAAGTAATCTGCCATTATTTCTGTGAAGAGGTTTTCATATTTGTTTAAGTTTTGCTAATCATTTACATGTCTATTCCTGAGGAAGGTTGTTTTCTAATTTTCTTTTTTTTAAATAATGTTTTGGTTCTGTTTTCATAGCTATACTAGCAACCTAAAAAGCATTGAGAAGTGCTCTCTCCTCTAAGTTTTCAGGAAAAATTTGTATAAAGATATTATTGTCTCCTTAATTTTCATTAGATTTCATCAGTGAAGCCATTTGACAGGAAGTTTTCTATGTGAAAGTTTTATATGAAAATTTTTTTCCTGAAAATCTATTCCTCCGATTACCTTTTCCTTGGGCAAAATTTTGGTGTATGTTTCAGGAAATTTTTCATTTTAACTTTTAAAATTGTTGCAAAATTGTGTATATACTTTAATTTGCATATTTTGGGGGTCTGTAGTGTCTTTAGTGTTGTTCTGTCTCTCCTCTTTGTATCAGTAGCATGGCTTTTCTTTTACAGGTTTATTATATTTATTGTTATTCTCAAAATTATTCTCAACACCTATGTCATTGATTTCTTTCTGTGCTTTTCAGTTTTATAATTTATTGACTTTTGCCTTTATCTTTGTTGTAGTCTTCCTCTTATTTTCAGTGAAATTTTCTCTTCTCATCCCAGTGACTAAAGGAGAACTCTTAGGTCACTGATATGAGACATGGTTTCTTTCCTGCATGTTTAATAAGATGTTAATACTATATGTTTTCATGATTGTATCCCAAGAATATTGCCTTCTGATTTTCAATGTCATTTAGTCCTAATATTTTTCTTCTAATTTTATTTCTTTTGGTCTAATGTTATATACAGATGTGTCACTTTATTTTGATTGGGAATTTTCCATATATCTCTTATACTTTTCTAACTTAATCCCAACTGTGTTATGCAGAATACTTAGCCAGTTTTAAATACTTTTAAATTAACTGATATATGGTTTACCTCCAAATATTGTTTCACTCAGTAAAGCTCTATATAAACTTGAAAGGAATGTATATTTACTAATATAAAGTGTAGTGATATAAAATATCTTTTAAAGTATCAAGTTTGCTTACAATATTATTCAATCCTTTATATTCCTTGCCTACTGTTTTCCCATTTCAATCAAATAAAAAAGTATATCACTACCACTAGGAACTTATATTTAAGTTAGAAAACGTATATTTATTAGAAAACTTATATTTATGTTCTCAGCACTATGAGCTTTTCTTTTATTTATTTACAAACTTTGGTGTTAAGAACATAAATTCAGAATGGTTGTGTTCTCTTTATTGTTCCAAAATGATAACCTTTGCTACTGGCAAAATTCCTTGCTTAGGAATTTACCTTGTCTCATATTACTTATTTACTTATGATTTTAACTTATTAGCAACTCTGGCTTTCTTTTCATTAGGTTACCAGTGCATATACATTTCCATCATTTTATTTTTAACACATATGTGTCTTTTTATTTGAGAAGTACCTCTTGCCTATTGCACATCTTCATACCTTTTTAAAATATAGCTTGGGTCATCTGCCATTTTGTGTTGTAAAATGACTGTTTTGATTTAGTATGATTTTTAGTATGGTTGCATTTAGTTCTACCATCTTGCATACAATTTTATTTATCCTTTT
The DNA here is from genome assembly GCA_004027595.1 of Dinomys branickii. NCBI lineage: Eukaryota > Metazoa > Chordata > Mammalia > Rodentia > Dinomyidae > Dinomys > Dinomys branickii. The sequence continues at coordinate 35,785 of PVLD010007575.1, forward strand.
TCTTTCATATATCCTATTCTTGAGTAAATGATCACATTTTAGCCCACTGTATCTCTATTATTGGTATACTAACTATTCACTTTTTAAAGGGTTGTTTCATCATAACCTGTCATTAGGTTGTATAATTGCGAAAATCATAATTAAGTTATTATATTGAATCACCTTAACAATGATCAAATATCTGAGGACATTAAAATCCTATTGCTCATCACTTAAACTTTTTCCTGCTTTTATGGTTTTTTTAAACATTTTTCTATATGGTGTATATGTCACAATACATAATTGGTATTTTTGCTTTAAACCCTCAGGACTTTCCTTTTAATGATCAAAAAGTCAATACTTTAGGCCTCATAAATTACATATGGCCTCTGCTGTAATATCTTTGTTTTTGCTTCGCTTTTTCTATATGTATTAGTCTATTTTTTGTTACTGTAACAAAATACTTGAACCTGGATACTTTATTTCTTAAAAAAAAAGCAGGATCAGTTTGTTTGGAGTTTTGAAGGTTGATAGCCCAAGCTTGGATGATGTCACCTGTTCAGTCTCTGGTGTGTACCCTCTTAGAGGCATCTCTCAAAAATAAGAAGTGGGAAAGTGAGCAGGAATAACTAACTCAAAGAAAGACTGAAAACCAGCACACCAACCATTACATCTTAGCCCCAATCTGACATCCAGTGCACACTGTGGCAGACAGTAGGCTCCAAGTGACAGGCAACCCTGTTGTAATGGCTGTTGTCTCAGTCTGACTTTGCATACTACCAGTAGGTCTACTGCGAGTTCTCAAATGTGTTTCCAGGTATTCAAGGGGAGAATGGAAAATTTCTGCCTGGTTTCTGAGAACTCACTGAGAAATTTTGATAGAAGTCACTCAAACACCATATTTGCTTTCTGCATGTTTGCAAAATTAGCACCACCAGGATACTAGCCATGTATGGGCCCACTTGAACCACAGCTACAGGGGTAAAATCACAACTGGTTCTGAGCAAGAAGCTCATGGAGAGCACCCCATGTTTTAACCTGAACAATTCTGTCTGTCTAGGTTTCTGAGCCTAAGAGGGGAGCTGTAGCCTTGAAGATTTCTTCAGTGGTCTTGAGGTATTTTTCTCATTATCCTGACAAACTGAATCCATGCTAATCACTTTAGCAAGTAGATTCTTGTCTGTGCTTCCTCCAAGCACAAAACTTCCTTACTCATTCCCTGTCCTGCTCCAAATGCCACTCCAAAGCTTGTACTTCTGACTCCTCTTAAAATTAATTCTCATTGCAAATGTCACTAAGAGAAGCCAATAGTAACCAAGGAACAACCCAAATCCCCTAAGTCATCACTTTAAAAATTGGTCTTTGATAAAATCTAAGATTCAGACAATGCTATGGTGTGACAAGGAAAATTTCTGCCCAATTTTCAATAGAATCTTTTTTAAACTTTATTTTATTAGTATATGTTTGCCATATATGAAATTTATCATCATTTTAGGGAGGGGACACTTGTACATTATACTTCTTTCTTAATCCCCCTCTGAATGGAATCCTTATTTCCATCTGAATCTTGCTTCCTGCTCTCCTCTTCTGAGCCTTCTCCTTCCCTTCATAGCCACTCATGCTTATTTCAGTGCTAAATTTTGCTGGCCTGACTTCCCAAGTTGCTTCAGCCCTCGCTTTTTACTTAGCTTTAAAGGCATTTCCACCTTTTCAGGCATAATTATATCAGTAACTACAGGCCACATTAACAACTTTCTTTGTTTTCATTTCCTATAACACACTACATGATGTTCGATATTTTACAAAAAGGAAACAGGTTTATTCAGTCTCAGGTTTGGATACCAAGAATTCAGCATCAGATGGTGCTATCTCTTTGGTTTCTAGTGAAAGTCTCTTTGATTGAGTCACAATATGGCAAATAACATTGTCGTGAAAGTACATGTGAGCGAAATAGATTATGAGGTGAGACAGAAATCCAGAGAACTAGCAATTCTTCACAAAACTAGGATTGGAAGTCCCACTTAACCCAGATATTCCCCTTCTGGGTATTTTTCCAGAAGAATTGAAAACATCATACCACAGTGATATATGTGTACCCATGTTTATAGCAGTGCAATTTGTCATAGCTGAATCTTGGAAACAACCCAAATGCCCATCAATCAAGAAATGGGTATAAAGCTGTGGTATTTCTATACAATGGGGTATTAATCAGCTACAAAAAAGATAAACTCAAGGCTTTTATGGGTAAATGGATTCAGCTAGAGGCCATATTCATAAGTGAACTAAACTGGATCCACATGTGTAAACATCACATTGTCTCCCAGGTGTAAGAACATGAAAGAGCAAATAAAACCCAAAATGTATAATAAATAATAAGAAAGGCAAAGAAATTTCTCAAAGGAAGGAACAACCGGGATGAGGGAAAGAAGAAAAAGTACTAAGGCAAATATATATATATGTGGATCCGTGGCATAACTGTACTGTTGGTGTCTGATGGTTTATCGAGAGGAACAGTTAATGATTAAAAGGTTGTTTTTCTGTTTCTTTGGGTTTTTTGTGTTTGTTTTTACTATTTTGACCAATTTCGCATGCTTGTATCTGGTAATCTGAGCAATTTATGTGACGACAACAATTTGCAATGTAACAATCGATGGTGAGTTCCTACAATCCTGCCTAGTACTACTATATATTGTCTGTAATGTTCTTTTAAATTATTATTACTTATTCTCTTTAATGATTTGATCAATCTTCTATTCTTAAATCTGGTAATCTGAGCAACTTCATTGAACATAACAGTATGTAATAGAACAACCACTGTTAATCTCCATCACTTGGTTTGAAATCCTGTATCATTTTTAATGTCCTTGCCGTGTGTTGTTTATATTTTGCTATTGTTCTTTTCTTTTTGTACTATTTTCTTTAAAATAAAAAAAGATAAAAATAAAAAACACAGTAAATATAAAAAAAAGAAATCCAGAGAATGAGGACACAGTCCAGCTGTTTTCATAAAGACCCATTCTTAAAGCAGCTGACTCACTATGCATGATTAGCATTAATCCTTTACCTGAGTGATACCCACAATGACCTAACCATCTCCCACTAGGCCACCTCTAAGGCTTCACCACTTTTTAACACTCCCACATATGGAAAATGCCTCCGGCTCACATACTGTTACAAGTCAAGGTACATCCAAACTGCAGCACTTCATTCATCTTAAAAATATCAAATACTACATTTTAATATGCAAAATTAAGAGTAATTTTAAATATAAAATTACTTTACTTCACTGGCCTAAGAAAAACAAGATGTGACAAAGATAAGTTGCATTAGTGTTATTTTACTTTCAAAGAAAAAATATTTTTATTTGTTCATATGCTTTTATGTATGGTGATCTTAATTTTATTGTATAAATCCCAATTTTCTCTCATAATTTTCTGTCTAATGAAATGATTTTAAAATTCTGCTATGTTGCTATACTGCCTGTTATAAATGATTTTAGCTTAAATATGCCTGAGGTGTTTGTTTTGCTTTCAGTATTAAAAGATAGTTTTGTCAATTATTAAATTATAGGTCAGCAGTTTGTGCTTTCAATATTTTAAAAATATTCAGTTCTTTCATTCAGTTTTTACTGGTTCTGATAAAATCTCTGTCAGTCTTATCTTAGTTCTTCCATATATGATATATCACTTTATTTTTGGCAGTGAGTAAGAGTTTCCTCTTATAACTGATAAGAAATTTGGTGATAGCCTATAACGTTATATACTCTTTATCATTTTGCCCTACTTGGGGTTTTTGAGCTACTTGGTTCTGTAGGTTTATAGCCTTCATCACATTTAGAAAAAACATTTCCTTTTTTATCTTCGAATGCTTCTCCCTGACTTCCCTTTTTTGAGACTCCAGTCACATTTATTTAGGTACTTTGTGTTGTCTGCTCTTTGGTTAGACACCTTTTGCTCTGTTACATTTTGATGTAATATTTCTATTTCTTTAGTTTCATAATTCTGTCTACATTTAATCCATGGAGCATTTTTTATTTTACTGTAGACATCAGCATTCATCTCTAGAGGTGCCGGGGATAGCACTATGGAAGTACTATGTGAGGTAATCATTTTCCTAATCTACGCTCTTTCTCATTTTGGTTCTGTTTTCGTCCAGCATGTCTCCTAAGTTTTACTATTGAATAATTTCTTCTTTTAATTTTTATTTTAAAGAGAATACAAAAAAATCACAAAATGACAACAACATTTATATTGGGTTAATATATCCCTTGGTTATTGCAGGCTGATCAGGTCCCCAATCTCACAAACAAGCACACAGCAGAAGTTAAATAAAAAGAGGAAAATGGAATGACTTCAGGGCTCCCAGAGGATCGGCACTCTCTCATAGAATTTGGGATTCTCTTAGGGCTAAGACCAAGACCTTCTCTGGGTAACCTGCATTTATTTGGTTATCAGAAGGGAGAAGAGTACTCAAGAAGGGCAGAATCACTCAAGGACTTCTCCAAGTCAGGTATGAAGTTAATCCACCCAGGATTAACTGAGATTCCTGTGGCTACCGTTTTTGTCTAGTTGAGATCAGATCCAAGTGTCCTTGGCTGTGATCTTGTCTTAGCCTCTGAGGCTTTCTGGCTTCACCCACCACTACAGGCTGTAGTAGGGATTAATGACTCACAGAGGTTCACTTACTATGAGTCCACCATTTCCAAACAAGGAGCCTAGGCCTTGAACAGATTCACAAGTGAACATGAAAAGCCAATTGATTAATTTAAATCCTGCTCAGGGCTGCTTCATAGTGGTCACCATCAGCTTTGGATTTTTTCAATGTTGGGTGTTTCATCTTTGGATGAAATACCTCCCTTTCTTTAACTTTGGATTTTGGGTATTTCATCTCAGCAATGAGAAAAATAACTAAGACACTCTTTCTCTGGGTTCTTTTCTGTATTCCTGTATTCTGTTCCATGAATTCTATGCATCTTTGTTTTTTTTGTTTTTTTGTTTTTTTTGCGGTACTGGGGATCGAACTCAGGACCCTGCGCTTGCTAGGCAAGCGCTTATTCCACTGAGCTATATCCCCAGCCCCCTTATCTTGTGCCTTCATTATCTATCCCCCAAATAAAAACAGATTTCCGTCTCTCCAAATAAGACTGCTGAACTCTAGGTATCCCTATGCCGAGCTTCAGGATACCTGGAAATGCCATAAACTGCAGCAAATATGAGGTTCACTTGTTTATTTCCCCTCTAAAGCATCGCTATTCTGTGCTATGTCTTGTTATACATCAAAAATATATTGCTTTCTATACTTTGTATAAGGCACTAATTATTGTAAGGTCAGGGAGTAATTCTAGCTTTTTTATCCCATCCTAGATACAAGTAAAGTTTTCTTTGTACAACTTGCTTTTAAAGCTGTTATGTGAAATAACTGCACATGGATATCCAGCAAATGACAAGCAAGTGCAGAGTGTGAGACATTCTAGAGCAGTGACAGTAAACCGCTTAGAGCTGTCAATGATCACAAACAGCTGGCTGTGACACACATGCCATACATTTGCCACCACATTCTTCAGAATTGCCAATCTCAGTCTCCTTTCCAGGCTATAGTATATTTTAAAAGCCTGTGAGTATGTATGTGTGTGCACACTCACTTATTTATGCAATATGAAGATTCTGAATATTTATAACATGAACAGAAAACAAGCGAGGTGTTAGGTTTCATAGGATACATAAATGATTTATTTGGGTGTTGGGGACCAAAGCCAGGACCTCGCTGTCACTAACCACCCACTCTATCACTGCATTACACACCCAGGCTAAAATTATTTTTAGTTTTGTGTTATACTGAGAGTGTATGTGTAAGATATTCTATCACTTTATACATGTGCATGCTAAAGCATTAAATATGAATTTATACAGAAGCAAAAAGTATTAGAAGGAAGAATAAGAGCAATAAGAATTACCTAGTTTAACACATATAAAAACACACTACTAAACCTTAATAAATGAAGAAATATCATCTTTCTTTTTCATGTTGTTTTATTAATAAAACAGAATAGAGTGATTTGGGGATTGAGAATATAATGTGTAAGTGTAAAGTTCAGGCAAAATTCATTAATTATAAAAATGAGATTTATTCTAGATTCTGTCAATGAAGAGGTAAATTAATATTTAAGATTATATTTCAGATCTTGCGGTGGAGATTGCAAACCTTGATTTGCTGAAGGCTCTTTAGAAATTTAGTTTTTCCTCTAAGTCAAAGCTATTTATTATTGGTTCATGCCAAGCTTGGGGCAAAACTTAAATCTTCCTAACACCTTACATTAAATAAATAACATTGAGGGATGGGCTGTGATGCCTGATTATGGGAATCACTCTCTCATCTCTCATAATAGCGGTATTAGTAATAGAATCTCAGGATGAGGTGAGAAAAAGGTAACAGTTAAGGATTAGTTTAATGTTTAGTATTCCAACCAAACATGTTTCCCAATCTCTTTGCTAGGCTATGGCAAATATACTTGCAGCAATATATACCTTCATGACAAAATAAGAGATGTTATATGCAAAGCCATACATCTCTGAACTGTTCAACAATTTTAGGAGCATTTAAATTTCTTTTGCTATTTAGATCCACAGATAAAACATATGAAGTAAATAGAGTTCACATCAAATATACATGTTCACATCAAATATATGGACTCTAGGGAATGCAAAATACATAACAACTTTCACTTCTTCACTTTTTTAATTAGGATGGAATGAACATCCAGAAGGTAACTCCCAAAATCATATAGTTCTTGATAAGAGCAATGTATAATGACATCGGCATCGCTGCCTAGAGATTCTACTATGGCATACATAATGAATGTCTTTATTTTCAGCTTCAAATAATGCAAAACTATTAGTTAATGGAATCAATAATGAAAACTTTTAAAATATATGTCTATCACACTGATGGTTTGGCTTACTGTTCAAATGAATCTGGAGATTACTTTGAACTCAGTGTTTATAATGTTTACAGCTTTTCCTCTTGCTTCTACATTTCACCATCTTTAAAATGATTTCGCTTTGACCACTTTTTTGATAGACTCCTAGTGCTATTTCTCCCTTGTATGTTATGTGTGTGTCGTATCAGATCCATCGTAGTTGCACACACGCCTGATCTTTTTTCTCTTTTCATAGATATACCATCACTTCTCTGTCATTCAAGTAGAAAACAAGAAGAAAAATTGCAAACCTCTTTCTGCTTTACTTTCCACCTCTAATAACAGCTGATTAGATTACTGTTATCTCTTTTAAATTTCTGCGACCTGTCACCTCCTCAGTTACTCCTTTTTCCTAAAATAGGTTTCCATAATCTCTAGTGAGTAGAACAGTCTCCTTGCTGGTTACGGTGTCTCCTCACAATCCACCCTCCGTGCTACTGGCCTCACACCCTCTGTAGCATCACATCACCATACTGGCTACAAGGGAAAGCCATTTAAAATCTTCCCGTGCTTCTCTCTTGGTCCAAAACCTAACGTGCAAGTCTTAGGTGTACAGGCAAATGCAAGAGTTCCTGACATGCCAGTCACTTCTTCCTCACCTGGGTTACACACACTGATCTATGTCACTCAACTCTAATGTTATCTTTCTCTTCAAAATCTTCCCAGCTTCCCTGTCTGGTTCTACTCTGTCTACATAGAAGGGAGCAAAGGGACCTCCTTGTTGTGTGTCTATGGCACCTTTATACTGATGTTAAAGTTTGATTGTTTTACACATTTGTTTTCTTCCTAGTAAAGTGACCCAACTGCAGGCATAGATGTTTTTGTTTCTTTGTTTATTTTCATTAAATTTAAAATCCATGTTGTCTAGGCCAGGGTTGGATATTTCATGAGATGGAAAATATTTGTTAAATAAATTGAATAAGGTAGGAACTCAGTGAGTAAATACTGTGAGAATAAAATGTACCTTAAAGCTGGAGAGTTTTCTCCCCTTTTATACCAAATTCTTTTGTATTATTTACTTGCCTATTACTTTTAAAGGAAAACATTTTAATATACATATACATCAAATAGTGACATCTATACTTACACAGGAAAAATAAAAATTTCAATCCATAAGCCAGATGTTTTATCTATTCAGTTTCAGACATCTCAGTGTTTAAATGATCTGCAATGATTGACTAACTTTGTTCTAATTTTTCACTTGCTTATTTAGTCTCTTGAAGGAACACTTATTTCCAATGTAGTAAAATATTTATACAAGCGCAAAAGAAAAATATGTTTATATTTAATAAAATTTCACTGGCCCTATTTTCCTTCTAATAGTTTTAGTTCTATAACTTTGTCTTTCTAGGTATGGTTTCAGAGAAATATCCTCAGCCTCCACACAACCCTGTAGGATGGGCATGCCATCTATATTTTATAAATGCTGTTAGGTAAGATATCCTCAGGCATACAGCAAAATTGTAGAGATCTATGATTTAAAACCAAGTCTTTTTGACATTTATCTTCAAGGTATTAATGTTTACATAATTATGAATTTCAAACTTTTGCATGCACCCTATCCCAACACAGTTCATGTGTTAAAATAGCATTTACTAAAAAATGTATATACTCCTTGTCTGCTGACATCATCTCAGGATTTCCCAGGTTTCCATTTATATTTGTAAATGCTTCTTGGATTTAAAACAATGTCCTATAAAGAACATATGCTGATGACATCACATATGAGAGCACAAAGATCTTGAATGGAGAGCACAAATTCTTCACAGAAATGCAGTATTATTGTTGGTATAAAGGCATTTATGTGGTTTCTAATCCATCAAGACATCATAATAATGTAAAACTCTAACAAGATGACCTATCATAGTAAATGGCAAGACAAAAAAAGGGGGGGAAGGAGGAGGTACTATAATCCCAGAAAGTACTTAATTATATTACAAAACCAACAGAGTGTTGCCTATAGGGTATTCCGAGACAGTAAGAAATATGTGCAGAAAGAGTTCTATGTCACAGCATGTATAGGGTCCTGGGGTCAATACTTAGAACCACAGAAAAAGTTTCATGTTAGGTAAGTATGTAAAATACTTGACATAGCAAAGATAAAATGTACTTAGCAACCAGTAGTTAATTTAGACTCAGGGGCCTGCCTCCTGCTGCCATCACAGGGCATGTCTGACCCCAAGGAAAGCCAGGTACACTCCTTGGACTGCCGGGAGAGTCTGGACTCAGTGGTGTGCCTCCTGCCACCATTGCAGGAGAAGTCTCACCCTTGGGAAGTCCAGCATTGCTCTCTAGGCAGCCAGGAGAGCCCAGAAACATCAGACCTCTCACTGTCATAGCAAGGTAGATCTGATCCCTGGGAAAGCCAAGGACACTCCATGAGCTATGTGGAGAGTCCACACCCAATGCCCTACCTCCTGACACCACAGCAGGGCAAGTATGGCTCCAGCAAACCCAGGGACTTTGGGTGAGGTGCCTGACATGGACTAAGCTTGGTGCTCTGCCTCCTGCTGCCATTGCAAAAGGAATCTGAATCACAAGGAACACAGGAATCTTCAGTAAGCTGCCTTGGCAGGATGAGTCTCAGTGCTTAACCTCCTGCATTGAAAATAACAAGACAAAGGAACAAAATGCTATCAGAGAAATCCATCCCACAAACAAGTACAGGAGATATTGCATGTGGGAACATGAAAGTCACATACCTCAAATTTCTTAAATAATAGCACCTGAAGTAAATAAACAGTTCTATCCTGCCATAGAAGAAATCAAATCAGAAATGATCTCTTAGATAAAAGAAAGAAATTACAACAATAATATAAGAATTGCTTAGCATAACTAAAAGAAGACATAGATAAAAATAAAAAATAGAGGAGCATAGAAAAATGATGGAAAACTGCAATGAACAATATAGGAGAGCATTACAATGCATGTAAGATATTCAAACAAATATCCAGGAAACAAAAATTCCATCAAAACTGATAGAACTACTTGAAGGAAGCTGAAGGTAGACTTTCAGACCTTGAAGCCAGCATTGTAGCTAACAATCACAAAAGGAAAGATCTCTTAATAATAACAAGAAACCAGAAGATAACAATTCAACAGCTACAATATGCTGCCAAGAAATACAAAGACTAATGGCTGTCAGTGAGAAAACAGAAATCAACAAAAATGACATAGAAAGAATATTTGTAGAAGTAATAACAGAAGTTTTCCAAGCATGGAAAAATAATCTGACATACACCACAGCAAGGCATATAGAACTCCAATTAGCCATAACTAAAATAAATCTACACTCAGACATACAATAATCAAGATCCCAGAAAATCAGCAAAGAACACAAAATATTAAAAGCTGTTAAAAAAACAAAGAGGAATAGATCATCTATAAAGTAAAGCCCATCCGAATCATGGCAGGTTTCTCAACACAAATCATCAAGTCAAGAACAGCTTGGAGTGAAGCATTTCAGGTCCTAAAAGAAAACAACTTTGAACACACAGTGAGATACAAACTGTAAAACTATCCTTCAAAATTAATGGAGAAATAAAATATTTCCATGACAAAGAACAACTGAAGAAATTCATGAGTGCCAAACCACTTCTATGAAGAGTACTAAAAGACATTCCAGGAAGAGATAAAAATGACTACAATTTCAAGAACAATGACAGAAAGGAATCACCAAGCAGAGAAAGCAACTAAACAGAGGGAAAAGTAGAGAACCAACTATAGAAAAATATCATGGCAAGAGCCAATACATATCAGTTATAACCATTAATGTAAATGGCTTAAATTCATTAATCAAAAGAAACAGACTGGAAGAGTGGATCAAAAAATAAAATCTAACAATGTACTGTATAAAAGCAACACATTTAACTCAAAAGGAAATTCATAAACTGAAAGTAAAAGGATAGAATACCATTCTCCACATGACAGGAACCCAGAAAAAAAAGCAAGGGTAGTTATTCTGTTTGAAGACAATATAAAGTTCAAACTAAGAATGATCAAAAGAGATAAAAAAGATGACTAGGTACGTGTTAGAGGAAAACTTCAAGAGGAAAAGATAACAATCATAAATATGTATGCATCATATATGGAGCACCCAACTGTATAAGACAAATTTTAATAGACATGGAAAACCAAATAACACAATTGTAATGATGGACCTTAACACCCCATTGACACAGAGATAAAACAGCTAGACAAAAAAAATCATGCAATAAAGAATGAAAAGGGTGAAATCACTAAAAATTCTATAGAAATTCAGAAGAACATCAATACCTACTTTGAAAAATCTTTACTGTCATAGGATGGAAAACACTGAAGAAATTGACAGATTCCTAGATGATGTGAATTACTAAAGCTGTATCAAGAAGATATGAATATTCTGAATATCCCAATATCAGTTATGCAAATTGAATATAATTAAAAACTTACCAATAAAGAAAAGCCCAAGTCCTGATAGATTACAGCAGGATTTTCTAAGAAATTTATAGAGGGTATAATTCCAATATTTCTCAAAATCTTCAATGAAATTACAAGGGAAGCAATTCTCCCTAATTCATTTCTAGAGGCAAGTATTATACTGATACCCAAACCAGAGAAAGCCCCAAACAAAAATGAAAGCTACAGGTGAAACTCCCTAATGAACATAGATGCAAAAACTACTCAATAAAATACTAGCAACAGAATGCAGCAAATCACCAAGAAGATTATGCACCATGACCAAGTGAGATTCATCCAAGGGATGCAGGGATGGTTCAATAACTAGAAATCAATAAAGACAAAACACCGTATCAACAGAGCTAGAGACAGAAACCACATGGTTATCTCAACAGATGGGGAAAAATAACTGACAAAGTCCAACACTCTTTCATGATAAGACCCCACAGAAAAACCAAACAGATGGCCTTCACCTCAATCTGATCAAAGCTCTCTATGACAAACCAACAACCAGTATCACACTAAATGGACAAAAACTGAAAGGTTTCACTTTAAAATCAGGAACAAGACAAGGACATCCGCGGTCACCACTGCTATTCAACATAGTTCTGGAAACATTAGCCAGAGCAATTAAGCAAGAGAGAGAAATAAAAGGAATAAGGATAGGAAAGAAAGAAGTGAAATTATCATCATTTCCGGATGACATGACACTTTACATGAAAGATCCTACAAACTCCAACAAAAGACTCCTAGAATTAATAAAGAATTCAAGAGTGTAGCTGGATATAAAGAACTCAAAAATCAATAGCATCCATATACACAAACAACAAACACACTGAGAGACAAATTAGGGAAAACATGCCTTTCACAATAACATCCAAAGAATTGAAACACTTAGGAATCACTCTAACAAAAGTAATAAAAGACTTATACAGTGAAAATTACAGTACTGTGAAAAAGGTATCAAACAGGATTTCAAAAAATAGAAAAACATTCCCTGGTCAAGGATAGGAAGAAGCAACATTGTGAAAATGGCCATACTCCCAAAATTGTTATATAGAGTCAATGTAACCCCAATCAAAATACCATTAGGACTCTGCACAGATCTAGAGAAAACATTCTTAAGGTTCATCTGGAATGAGAAGAGCTGCAGAATAGCAAAGGCAATCCTAGGCAACAAAGGCAAGGAAGGAAGAATGACTTGAAATTGTACTACAAATCTACTCTGATAAAATCAGCATGGTACTGGTAAAAAAAAAGACCTGTATATGAATGGAACAGAGAGGAAGATGCAGCCACACAACAAACACACTCAGCAACATTATTTTCAAACATGTTCACTGGAATAAAGATAGCCTCTTTAATAAATAGTGCTGGAAAACTGGCTCTCCACATGGCAAAAAATGCTCATGAACTAAGGAATGGATAAAAAGCATGTGGTATTTTTATATAATGGAATATTACTCAGCTATAAAGAAAGATAAACTCAAGGCTCTTATACATAAATGAATGCAACTAGAGACCAAAGTCATAAGTGAAATAAATTAGATTCACATGTGTAGACATCATATTGTCTCCCTAGTGTAAGAACCTGAAAGTGTAAATAAAATCTAAAAGGTAAAATAGATATTGTGAAAGGGAAAGAAACTGCCTAAAAGAAAAGAACAACTGGGATGAGGGAAAAGAGAAAAGAAAGTAGGAAGGGAAAATTCTTTATATATATATACACACAATAGCTAAAATAATTATACTACTGAATTCTATTGGTTTATTGAAAGGAACAGTTCATGTTTAATTGTTTTATCCACCTTTAATGCCTATATCTATTTATCCGAGTAAGTAATTTGATGTTTACAATATGTAACACAACAATCATTATTAATTTCCCATCACCTTGTTTGAAATTCCGTATCACTTTTGTTGTTTTGGTGTTGTTTTATGTCTCCATGCCTGTTAATTTTTTTGTTCTTTTCTCTTTAAATTAAAAAAGTTTAACAGCAAGTTTTAATGCTCTATAAATTTCCAAGAAGTAGAGTATATTATGTAGCATTAACTAAATGTTTGTGATCATGAAACCCTTTTGCATATTATAGCCTATGTGATTCATATTAACAGAATATACATTTTTTGGAGAAGAGGAAAACTAATTTCTACCAGATTTAATTTTGTAACTAATTTCCCTGATACTCAACAAGACTTAGTATCTCATCTGTAAAAGTCTTAGAGGAATTAAAGGAGTTCTAACAATGTCTTGCAATGAACAAATATTGATGTTGTCACACATGTCATGAGAACATAAAATCCTTAAACAGAAAGCAGACACAGAGAGGGATCTAAATCAAAACTGTACTCATATCATTCTGTTAACTCCTTTGAGTCCTTTTATACTGGTTCTCATGCATATTAGAACAAGGACAGAGAGATTATTTTATATATTCTTATACAAAAATTTAAAAACTAACATAATAATGTAGTAATATACCAGGTACTTTCAACTTGCAGAAAAAGTGAATGGAAAGAAGTGTTATATATATATATATATATTGGAATTTTAGAGTTTTTCCCCAATCACTCAAAAGAGCTTTTACTGTTCTTCACTTGCCATTTACCTGGGCAGATTCCGAGTTCCCCAGGAAATTATTAGAGAACATATGCTGGTCTAATTCCATGCCCTGTAGTTACATGATCCTTCCACAGAACTCATGATTAACACTAATATTTCTGTTAACACAACAGACTACCCAAAATTAAGTGTCTAGAACATCTACTAGGAATCTGATTAGTGATATTTTCCTGAATCATTTCCTATTTATTTTTATCACTTTAGAGTCTATCCAGGATGCACATTTTCAAATTTACAGTGTATTCAAAATTAAAGGCTTGGAAATCAAACATAGGACAGATTGGACTCTGATTGCTTCCCTTGCTAACAGTTGTGACCTTGGGAAAATTCTTCAGTTCTTCATACCAGTTTCCTCTGACTTATAATAGCTGAAATGATCCTAACTAACAGATTTGGTATAAAGATGAAGGGAAATAATCACCCATAATTTACAGTGTTCAGTGCAAAGTAATTTCTAAATAAATCCTTTCTATGAGGACATTGATAAGGGTAATGAGGATGTAACAAAGTTAACAGCACTTAAAAAAATGCTGGATTTGCGTAAGTGACAGGCACATTTTAATGTGCATCCAGAGTGCACCTATTGTGCTTTTATCCTGGGTCCACCGCCACATGCAGTTTGAGTGAGGAAGGAGCGATTCTCCCAGACAGGGATCAGACAACACTTTGAGAAACACTGAACTGATGAAGCCCAAGTTTCATTTCACATCCAGCACATCATGATGCTGATGTTGCATGCCATGTGATCCCACAGAGCTTCACCCTTACCTCCTCTCGTTCTTTATGCCGGGTTGGCATACAGGAGACTTGTGGCTCTGGAGAAGGAAGTGAATCAAGTACCTATCATCTGCCTGGGAGCTGCAGGGGTCTCAAAGCAGCACTCCTTGTCTCCTTTAATTTGAAGCAATGAACTAATCTTACTTCTAATCAGAGTGGCTCTCGTTTCTAACTAAAATATATTCCATTGAGCCTAGTTTATAAATGGAGCCTGAGAAAAGAATTACCAGAAAGCACTTTGCAGTTATAACAAAGCATTTGCGAAATAAGACTGGATAGACCAAAATCAGAAGCAGGTTAAAATAGGAGCTTTTACATTGAACATTTAAAAGGCCAAAATTAAATTATTTATTAGCATACACAGCAAGAAAGTTTATTTCTGTGCCTAATGTAAAAACCTGTCTTATATCCCTGCCTACAATATTTAGACATGGCTTCAGTTCTCCAATTTTGCTTGAGGTATATGTATCAGTTAAAGAAAATGGCACTGCACAAATTTTCTTGGAAAGTGGAAGCTCAGGCTCCTTTCCATCTTGCAAAGGAGGCCTTATCCTAGTCTCTTTTCTTTTATCTTTTGACAAACCATCCTTCCTGACAACCACTTTTAAACCCTAAGGAACTCATTTAAGATTAACCTTTTTTCCCTTATAAGAGAAAGGTAAAATGCAGATTCTGACAGAATAGCTACGGCACACAGAGCTAGATCTAGTGTGGGTGCCTCTTGCACTTTGTTCTCTGAGTCTGAAGTTGGAGTTCAATGGTGAAAATAATGGCAAAACCCTGGCCTTGCTATTAGCAGCTGCAGGCCAAGAAAATGTTGTCAGTGGAGTGCAGAGTATCTTCTTACTCAGCAGTAGCAACACAGCTTTTCTTCCATCTCCCTGGATCACTGTTCCTTTCAGGTGGATGTTACAGTCCTGTATAGGAAACAGACCTTCATTTTGCCAAGGGAAAACCAAAGTCCATGAAAAAGATATCTCTGAAATAAAGCCTCCTGAAAATGAATGTGTTATCTCCATGTTAGTATTTGTTATTATGAGTTATGACTTTTTAATGCCTCATCTCAAGGTCTGCTTTGAATACTGCCACTGCTTTCTAGGGGACTAAGTGCCTTACAAAAGAAAGCGCTGATTGAGCAAGGCTTTCACGGCCCAGGGATAGCCCCAAAGGGACAAGCTATCACCACTGTACAAATGTAGGGCAAAGGGAGCTTATCAAATCATTTTTTATGTGGCAGAAATTATTTCTGATCAAAGCCGGCTCCTAGAATAATGTCAAATTATACAACTGTTCTATGAGCTGTGTAAAGCAGCCTGGCAATGAGAGCTGTAGGTCTTGGTACTAATATTAGCACAAATTGGGCCAATGCTTGACTCTAAAAGCCAGTTGCAGCTATAGTTTAAGAATTCAGTATTAATAGTGTTTTTTCCTAAATGAAACAACTGTCAAGCTTTCCCCACAGGAAATATATATACATATACATCAAAGAAAGCAAGTCTTCTGGTAGAATGGTTACTTTCTTAAATAGATCATCGTGTGACAAAACAGTGCTTCCCTGTGCAGCTACCGAAACCACATTCTTCACATTTCACACACCAACTTCAACTCTGTCAGACCTCAGTATTCACTGCTGAGGTGTCAAGTAAAAGTGATTTGTCAGTAGAGAGCCTTCATTTCTCTGCTTGTTAAATTTCAGGCTTGTTCTTTGTGCAGCTGCTCAGCGTACTCACAGCAGCCTAGCTTGCCTCTGTGACTCAGATCAAAAGGTGCCTAGTATTGCAGGTTGTTGTCTTCAGATCAGTCGTTCTGGTCATCAGATACAAGCACGCAGAATGGTCAAGGAAAAAGAAAATTGTAAGCATTAACTGCTCCTCTCAGCCGTCGCTAATTCCTATCATTTTGTCTTGAGGTCATGTATCCTTTTGTTGTCCCTGTGTTGTTTTTGTTTTAGTCTTCATTGTTGTTTTGTTAGATTTTTGCCTCTTTAAGATGAAAAAAGTGTATATTAATAGAAAGCGAATTTCAAGTTTATTGCAAATCTTATTCTAATCAATATTTCCTGACATCTTTTTTATTTTCATTTTACTTTTGTACATTGGACAGTTCCACATTTTGAGCAATATGCAAAGCTGACCTTTAGTTGTGAAGAGTATATTCCTTTCCCTAACTGACTGTGTGGTGAGCCTTGGTGAAGACATTTTTCAGAGTGTTATCTGAAACCCAGGCAGACTTCTTGTACTAAGAAATTTCTAAACAAGAAGACTTTTATGGACCCAGACAACTTTGGAATTTCTATTTGGTATATTTTGTACAGGATATTTTGAAATAAAATATTTCTAAATTTAACAAAATAACTTAAGCAAAGAAACCAGAGCACCTTTCAGTCCTTTGCTTTGACTAACCATGTTAATATAAATTGGCATCATTTTATGGAATGGCTCTACAGAGGTATTGTATTTTCTATTCCAAGTGTCAAAGTTACTCCTCAAGACAGTTACTACATTTGCATCTATTGTAACTTTGGGGCAGAGTTGTAAATAAAAACACCAGTTGTATCTGATGCTCCTGGATTAACAACGGAGGGACAAATGGCAGTGAAAGGGACAGAGCTTCAGAAACTGCATAGTGAGACCCTGTAATAAAAAGACAAAAAAAAAAAAAAGGTAAAAATAAATAGAATTAAAAAACAATGAAAACAATACAGAATTTCAAACAAGATAATAGAAAATTAATAATGATTGTTATATAGTTTTATCTTCAAAGTAGTTGTTCAGATTGCCAGATATTGGCATGCAAAATTGATCAAACGATTAAGCATTAACTGTTCCTGCCAGTAAACCAATAGAAATTAGTAGTACAATTATGTTACCTATCATGTGTGTGTATATATTTATATTTCCCTTCTTTCTTTCTTTTCTCCTTTCCCCCATCCCAGTTGTTCTTTCCCTTTGACCTGTTTCTTTCCCTTTCACAGTATCTATTGTACCTTTTGGATCTTATTTACTTTCAGTTTCTTATACTAGGGAGACAATACAATGTTTACACATCCAGGTCTGATTTATTTCACTTATGAGTATACTCTCATTAATTTATCTGGAGATATACCTAATGCACCCATCTTTACAGTGGTGTGGGATAGTTTTTTTTTATTATAGAAAATCATGGGTTTGTATACATATAGTTAATAATTTATTTTGCATAATGCCCATAACTGATATTAAATTTCTTAGTTATTTTAACAGAGAAAATAACTCATTCTTTATTACCCTGTGTGTAACTGACATTAAGATTCCCTGAACAAAAATTTTTGTGTTGTTGATAATGTTAATTATTTCCTGAAGTGTGTTATTATAAAAATGAAGTCATATTTATAATATTCAGCAACATATTTTCATCAATGCCCAGGACTATATTTGATACTTGGAAGAAAATGATAGATATTTTATAGTTATAAAATGAGTCAGAAACTGATTAAGTAATCTGTCTGAATTTGATTTTAGCATATATGCTGCCAAAGTGAGCACATCTTTCAGAATCAATGGGTAACAAACTACAACTTAAAAATAAAAAAATCTACAACTGAAACATGTGTCTCTTCATTCTCAAGGCCACAGATCAACACGATGTTTAAGTGAACAACAGATTTGTTTAACATATATAAAAGAATGTGATGATACATCCCAAGTAATTATTCTTCTGAAGAAGTATGTTATAAACTTCTATTTTCTCCTCCAGATTTTTCTATTAAAATGGTCGAAAATTGCACATTCAGTAGCAAAAATCGAGATATCAGTAAGAAAATTATGTTTAAGTAAACAGAAATGTACCCACAAAACTCTAAAAGATCTATGAAATGACATATGATTGACTTCTTTCTTGAAATAATTATTATCTATAGAAATCAAGAACTTTGTTTCACATGTCTTGATCTCTCCAGATTTGTTTCCAGATCTTGTCGCTGATATGCTATCTCTTCAGATTATTAATCAGCACTTGCTGAATAACTAAAGAAAATAGTTTACCTTAACATTTTTAAAATATTTCAAGTTTAATGGGCCACAATATAGAATTTCTGAAATTCTCTTCAGATTCATTAAATTATAAATAAATGTTAGTATCTACCACCTTAGAGTACTTAGTACATGCCATAAGAACTAGGAACTTTATAAGTATTAATTCATATAGTCCACACAAGACTTCATCATATAAGACCAGATATTAAATACATATTATGTAATGGAAAACTGAAATTTAGAAAGATTTGACAACTTAGGGTCAAGGAAAGGAGAAAGGTGAAATTCAAACAAACTCAGGTCAGTTGACGCCAGACCCACATTATAAACTTCATCATTTCTATTAGGTTTCTATTATTACTATGAAGATCTTGAGTTAGGAATCTCAACACATTAAAGCCTCAATATGAAAAATGTGATCTGTAAATGAGCAGGATCAGTACTATCTGCACCTTCATAGAAATACATAATTTCAGGTTACACTTCTGACCTACAATCTAGATTCTGAATATCAACAAGGTGAATGCAGGATTAACATGTACATAAACTTTTTTTAAAATGTTCTGAAATATTTTTAAAAGAACAGGCACTAAAGTGACCACATATTATCTGACACAAAAAGCGAGTAATGTCATTCTTTACAAGTAAGTTTTCCCTTAGAAATGTTAGGTTCTTCTGTATACTGAACAAAAAAATTTCCAGGCATATGCACAATAAAATTATAGCAATCTGCAAAAGTTATATTACATAATCACCAATATGAGATTACTATATTACTAGACTTGTCATCCTACTCTTGAGAATCATTTTTGTATCTTAAGCTCTATCTTCTATTCAAAGCACTGAAAAGTAGGCCTAAAATTTTATAAATTTTTATGACTGATCACATGATATTTAGTATAGAAAAGACCAATGTAAAAGCAATAATTGACAATGCATATGTTTTATTTAACCACTAGGTAACATTTTTCTTGCCACTATTCAAATGACATGAGTCTTAATCACATACATGGAATTTATTTAAGTGTGAAAAGTCTGCTACATTTGTCAGTATTTTTTCATATTATATGGAAAATCTATATGGGGACCTATCTACATTTTATTAAATATTGCAGTGGTTAATAGTGTATTATATTACCTGAGCAATGCAACAGATTAAAATTTAATAATTTTATGTTTAGTAAAGCCATAGAAAATAATTACATTTTTATTTAATTACCTAGGAGATGATCAACAGAAATTATAGTAAAAACCTTAGATATATCATTTTCTCATCACTAGACCTAATTTCTCATTCTGTTGAGAGTATCTGATTAATCTTGAATTACTTTTTTATTTTCAAAATTAAAAAACAAAACAACAAAGAAGACAAAATCACAACAGCACAAAAACAACAAAAATGATACATGACCTCAAAACAAAGTGATAGGAATTAACAGTGGTTTCTACATTACATACTGTTATCGCCAACAAAGTTGCTCAGTCCACCAGACATAAGAATGTAAGATTGATCAAACAATCAAAGACAGTAACAAATAATAAAAAAAAATTGGAAATGATGCAGAGCTTCACCATACAAGATGGTAGGAGTTCAACAATGATTCTTATACTGCATATTGTTTTCAGATCAGTCATGCTGATTACCAAATTCAAGCATACAAAATTGGTCAAGAAAAGAGAGAATTATAAGCATTGACTGTTCCTTTAAATAACCACAAACATCAACAATGCACCTATTCATGCTATCCTTATATATACATATAAATTTTGTTTTTCACTTAAAAAAACAAATTAACAAAAACAAATACATAAGCAAAACAACATAGAGAGCAATAAAAATGATACAAAATTTCAAAATATGGTGACTGGATATTAACAATGATTATTATATTGCATAATGTCATTTTCAAAATGGTTGGACATATATAAGAAGAATATAGGAAGGATATAAGAAGAATATAAGAAGAATTTCACTTCTTCCTTTCCTATCTTTATTCCTTTTACTTCTCTCTCTGGTCTAATTGCTCTGGACATATAACCAGATACAGGCATGCAATATTGATCAATTACCCTTTAATAGTTCCTTTCAATAAAACAAAAGATATTAGTAGTACAATTATCCTAGCTATCCTGTGTATACATATACATATTTTTTCCTCTTCCTTCTTTCTTTTTCCTCTCCCCTCCTTCATCCCAGTTGCTCCTTCCTATTTGAGCAGTTTCTTTTCTCTTTTTATAGTAGGGAGGAAATATGATGTTTATACATGCAAATCTGATTTATCTAAGAAGCATGGTTTCTAGTTGCATCCATTTATCTATAAAACCTATGGTTTATCTTTCTTTATAGCTGAGTAGTACTCCATTGTATAAAAATACCACATCTTTTTTATCCAATTCTCAGTTGATGGACACTTGGGTTAACCCGTTTCCAAGACTTAGCTATTACAAATTGTGCTGTTATAAACATGGGTGCATATATATTGCTGTGGTCTGATGTTTCAATTCTCCTGGAAAAATTACATAGGAGGAGAATAGCTGGGTTTAATGGAACCTCTAATCCTAGCTTCCTGAGGAATCTCCAGACTGATCTCCACAGTGGTTGCATAAGTCTACACTCCCACCAGCAGTGAAGAAGGGTTCCTTTTTCCCCACAGCCTCTCCAGCATTTGTTATGGCTTAATTTCTTGATGATAATCATTCTTTCTGGGGTGAGATGGAATCTCAGTGTGTTTTAATATGACTAGTGACACTGAACATGTTTACATGTACTTATTTGCCATTTGTATTTCTTCATGTGAGAAGTGTTTATTCATTTCAGATGCCCATTTTTGTAGTGGGTCTTTGAATTTGGGAGGCCTAATTTTTTAAAAATTCTTTATATGTTCTAGACAGGAATCCTTCATCTGAAGGATAGTTGGCTGAACTTTTTTCCAAATCTGTGGGTTCTCTTTTCAACCTCTTGGTGATTTCATTAGATGTGCAAAGTCTTTTCAATAAGATGAAATCCCAGTTGTTGATTTTTTGAAATATTTCCTGTGCAGTTTGTTTTTTCTTCATGAACTCTCTTCTATCCCTATATCTTCAAGACTTCAGCCTACTTTCCATTCCATAAGATCTAGTGTTTCTATTTTAACATTTAGACCTTTAAAGCCTTTTGATTGTATTTGGGTGCATGGTGATAGGCTTGGGTCTAGTTTTAGTCTTCGGCATGTGGAAAGCCAGTTCTTCCAGCAACATTTATTAAAGAAGCTATCTTTCTTCCAACGAATATGTTTCACCCCTGTGTCAAAGATAAGGTGGCTGAGTGTCTTTGTGGGTGTGTCTGCATCTTCTAGTCTGTCCCATTGGTCTTCAGGTATGCTTTTTGGCAATACCATGCCGATTTCATCAGAGTAGATTTGTAGTATAATTTCAAAACAGGGATTGTGCTACCTCCTGCCTTGCCTTTGTTGCCCAGGATTGCTTTTACTATTCTGGATCTCTTCTGGTTCCAGATAAAGGTTAGGAATGTTTACTCTAGGTCTGCAAGGTATATCAATGGTATTTTCATCAGAATTGCATTGAATATCTATAACAATTTTGGCAGATGGCCATTTTCACAGTGTTGTTTCTTCCTATCCATGAGCAAGGAATATCTTTTAATTTTTTGAAATCTTCAATCTCTTTTGTCAGAATAGTGTAATTTTCACTTTACAGGTCTTTTACTTCTTTTGTTAATTAATTCCTATGTATTTCAGTTTTATGGATGCTATTGTGAAAGGTATAGTTTGCCTTATTTCTCTCTCAATATGCTTGTTTGTGTATGTGTCTTGGTTACTTTTCTCTCATTGCTGAGACAAAATACCCAACGCCCAAAATGAAGGAAGGAAAGGTTTATTTAGCTTACAGTTTGTGGAGGTTTCAGTCCTTACTTGGCTGGTTCTGAGGCAGAGTGGCACATGGCAGAGGGCAAACTGTTCAAGGCAGCAGACCACAGCAAAAACCACAAGAGCAAAACGGAGAAATGGCTGCAAACAGCCTCCTTTTCTCCCCTACATTGTAAACAGCCTACCCCCACCCAGAGGGCGTGTAGCTCTCACACAGTCTCCATGCCCTCCTCTTCCACAGGCTCAGGATGTATACAAAGTAAGCACCCTGGCTTCCTGCTGAATCACATAGTTAACCTTTTAAACTTCCCAAATTAACACAATAAACAACATCACAGAAGGGTAAGGGCATGTCCTTTTTACCCCAAGATTTACAACTGCTGAGTTACTGAGCTAAACCTCTAGACTCACCAAATTGACACAATGTATCAACCGTAACAGTATGGGAATGCTATTGATTTTTGAGTGTTGACTTTGTATCCAGCTATGCTACTGAATTTGTTGATTAATTCTAGGGGTCGTTTGGTGGAGTTTTTGGGGTCTTCTGTGTAGAATATCATGTCATCTGCAAATAAAGATAATTTCACTTCTTCCTTTCCTATCTTTATTCCTTTTATTTCTCTCTCTGGTCTAATTGCTCTGGCTAGTGTCTCCAGAACTATATTGAATAGGAATGGTGACAGTGGATATCCTTCTCTTGTTCCTGATTTTAGAGTGAAAGCTTTTAGTTTCTGTCCATTTAGTATGATATTGGATCTTGTTTTGTCATAGATGACTTTTATCAAATTGAGGTAAAGTCTATCTATGTCAATTTTCTGTAGGGTTCTTTTATATCATGAATAAGCATTGGGATTTATCAAAAGCTTTTTCTGCATCTATTGAGGTGATCATGTGATTCTTGTCTTTAGCTCTGCTGACATGGTGTATTATGTTGATTGATCTGCATATATTGAACCATCCCTGCATTCCTCGGATGAATCCCACTTGGTCAGTTCTTTTTATTACATTTTCAATCACAATGTCTGATATTGAGTTATTGAAGATATTTGTATCTTCTTGAGTCAGCTTTGCAAATTGATATGTATGTAGGTATCTGTCCATTTCATATGCATTTTCTATAAAAGTAAGTATTGATGATCTTCTGAATTTCTATAGGATCTGTAGTGATATCACCCCATTCATTCCTTATTGCATGGATTTGAGTTTTTTCCTTCCTTTTTTCAATAATTTTAAAAATTATTTATTTTTTCAAAGAACCTATTTTTTTATTTATTGTTTGTATTGTTTTGTTTGTTTTAATTACATTAATTTCTGCTCTGATCTTAATAATTTCCTCCCTTCTTCTGGCTTTGGGATTAACTTGCTCTTCTTTTTCTAGAAGTTTCAGATATAATATAAAATTGTTTGTTTGTGTTCATTCTGTTTTCCTGATCTGGGTATCCACTGCTATAAATTTCCCTCTGAGGACTGCTTTCATTGCATCCCACAGGTTCCAGTAGTTTGAATCTGCATTTTCATTTGATTATAAATAGTGTTTCATTTCTACTTTAATTTCTTCTGTGACCTATTAGTTGTTCAGGAGGATTTTATTTAATTTCCATGTGTTTATGGAGCTTTTGACTTTTCTTTTATCATTTATCTCCAGTGTCATTGCACTATGGTCCAATAATATGTATAGGATAATTTCAATTCCTTTGAATTAACTTAACATGTTCTATGTGCTAGTCTATGGTCTATTTTAGAAAATATCCCATGCAAAGCTGAGAAGAACGTGTATTCTAATTTTGGGGTGTGGAACACTCTGTAAAGGTCTACTAAGTCCATTTGTTCACATATTTGGTTTAGTTCTGTTGTTTCTTTGTTGATTTTTGTCCAGTCCATGTTTTTCTTTGTGATAATGGGATGTTAAAATCCCCTGTTAGAATTGTGTTATTACTTTTTTGATTTTTTCATGTCTGTTAAAATTTGTCTTATATAATTGGGTGCTCCTATATTTGGTGCATATATACTTGTGACTGTTATCTCCTCCTCTTGCAGTTTTCCCTTAACAGGTATGTAGTGACCATCTTTATCTCATTTCATCTTTGTTGGTAAGAAGTTCACCTATCTGCAAACAGAATAGGTACTTCTGTTTTTTTCTGGGTTCATGATTGTTATGGTTGATACACTGTGTTAACTTGGGGAGTCTAGAGGTTTGCCTGAGTGATTCAGCAGGAAGCCAGGGTGCTTACTTTATACACATCCTGAGCCTGTGGAAGAGGAGGGCATGGACCTTGTCTGAGAGCTACATGCCCTCTGGGTGGGGGAAGCCTGTTTACAATGTAAAGGAAAGAAAGAGGCTGCTTGCTTGCCATTCCTACCTTTTACTGGCTGTGTTTTCTGTGCTCTGCTGCCATGAACATTTGCCCTCTGCCATGTGCCACTCTACCTCTGAGCCAGCCAAGTATGGACTGAAACCTCCACAAACTGTAAGCTAAATAAACCCTTCCTTCCTTCATTTTGGGTGTTGAGTATTTTGTCTCATCAATGAGAGAAAAGTAACCAAGACAATGATGCATGGAATATGGTTTTCTATCCTTTGACTTTCAGTCTATGGATTTCTTTTGAGTTAAATATGTTTCTTGTGTACAGCATATTGTTGGATTTTGTTCTTCTGCCAGTCTGTTTCTTTTGATTAGTAAACTGAGGCCGTTTACATTAATGGTTTATTATGATATGTGTCATCATGTTATTTTCCCATGGTTGATTCTGTACTTTCCCCCTCTGTTTAACTGCTTATGTTGTTTGGCAGTTCTTTTCTATTGCTGGTCTTGATTTTGTGGTCATTTTTATCTCTTTGTAGAATATCTTTCAGTATACTTCAGAGGATTGGTTTGGTGCTCATGAATTTCTTCAGTTGATCTTTGTCATGGAAGTATCTTATTTTTCCATTAGTTTTGAAAGATGCTTTGCAGGGTACAGCAATCTGGGTTGGAAGTTGTTTTCATCCAGGACATGAAATACTTCACTCCAAGCTCTTCTTAACTTTATGGACTGTGTTGAGAAGTCTGCAATTATTCTGATATGCTTTCCTTCATAGGTGATCTGTTTCTTTTTTCTAACAGCTTTTAATATCCTCTTCTTTTGCTCAATTTCTGGGATCTTGATTATTATGTGTCTGGCAGTAGACTTAGTTTGGTTATGGCTAATTGGAGTTCTATATGCCTCACTTAAGTGTATGTAAGGTTCTTGTTACAAGCTTGGGAAGTTTTCTGCTTTTACTACTTCAAATAGTCTTTTTATGTCATTCATGTTTCCCCCATACTCTTTCATTGACACATATCAGCCTAATGTTCTTTTTCTTTGCCTCATCTTGCAGCTGTTGAATTATTTGCTGTTCCTTTGTTATTTTTAAAAGATCTTTTCTTTCATGATCACCAGCTGCAATGCTGTCTTCAAGGTCTGAGAGACTATCTTCCATTTCATTCAAGTGCTTCTTCCAGCTTTCAATGGAAACAGCTCACCAAGTCTCTCCGAGTCCAACACCCTTCCAACAGAGGTGGCATGGTGCAGGGCCAAAGCTTGAATTTATTTTTATGAAGGTTAGATTCTCTTACACATAACATGTTTAGATCTGTAGTTTCAAGGAATTTTTCGAGCACTCTTGTTGAGTTTGGTTCTGAGTAGGAAGAGAACACTTTCCTGTAAGCTCAGGGCTGCTGTCTGTGTTCAGATGTATTATGTAAATGTGCCAACTCTGCTCAAGGAATGGAAATATTATATACTGAAGTATATACAAAAAAATACACCTCAACCTGGCTTACTTGTGCCTAAAACTGTAGATATTCGCTTTTAATTAGGAATCAACTCTGAAAAATAGAGCTCTCAGTGCAAGTAATATGTTTTGTGTGATTGTCATAAAAATATTTAACAAACTTAAAAGTCACTGAATAAAATCAGACCAAAATGCCCATGAATAGCATGATAGAATCATGTGGGACAACATAATAAATGTTAAGTTAGCTGATATGATTACATCATTTGCATATATGATTGGTTTATCTCTGACAGCAAAAATGAGCCTGAGTTCCCTAGAAATTCTTTGTGACAACTTACATTCATTTTGGCACAAGGAATATAGGTAACTTAAGAAGAACCTAAAACATTAAGCAAAAACATGATATAGCAAGAAAAAACTAGAGCACTCATGAGATTTAATTTATTCTGAAAAAAAATACTCCAGCTAAACAGAGTTCAAATATTTTCAGGATTTGTTCTACCATAATACAGCACTCAAAAAGAGAAATATTACTAGTCAAGATAACAGAGTTTTAAACATCATAGCTGAAGTATTAATTTAAAATGAAATAATTATTGTTATTAATTTATTTTATTTTAAAGAGAAAAGAACAAAAACAAACAAAACAACACAAAACCTATAAAAATGATGCAGAATTTCAAAACAAGATATTAGACACCAGCAATGGTTTTTGTATTACTTATTGCTATCTTCAAAGTAGTTACTCAGATTACCAGATATAGGTATGCAAGATTAATCAAACAATTAAACATTAACTGTTCCCTTCAATAAACCAACAGAAATTAGTAATAGTTATCTTCACTATCTTGTGTATGTGTATGCTTCTCTTCCTTCTTTCTTTCTTTTCTTCTTTCCCTCATCCCAGTTATTATTTCCTTTTAAGCAGTTTCTTTCCCTCTCACAATATCTATTGTACCTTTCAGTTTTATTTACTCTTTCAAATTGTTAAACCAAGGAAACTGTACAGTGTTTATAAATTCATTTCACTTGTGAGTATAGATGCTAGTTGCATCCATTCACCTACAAAAGACAAGTTTATTTTTCATTATAGCTGAGTAATATTCTATTGTAGACAAATACCACATTTTTCTTATCTACTCCTTAGTTGATGGGCATTTGAGTAGTTTCCAGAATTTTGATATGACAAACTGTACTGCTATAAATATGGGTGCACATGTATTGCTGTGGTATAATGTTTTTCATTCTTCTGGGAAAATACTCAGGAGGATGGCTGGGTTAGGTGGGACCTCTAATCCTAAATTTTTGGGGAATCTCCAGATTGATTTCCAAAGTGGTTGCACTAGTTCACATTGCGACAAACAGTGGAAAAGACTTCCTTTTTATTCACAGCCCCTCCAGCATTTGTTGTTGGTTGATTTCTTGATGACAGCCATTCTTAATAATGTGAAATGAAATCTCAGTGTTGTTTTAATTTGCATATTTTGAATGAACAATTATGTTGAACATTTTTTCATGTATTTATTTGCCATTTTTAATTCTTCATCTAAGAAGTGTATATTAATTGTAGATTCCCATTTTTGGATTGGGTCTTTGAATTTGGAAGTCTGAGTTTTTTCAGTTCTTTATATGTTCCAGATATAAGTCCTTTGTCTTAGGGACAGTTAGCTAAAATGTTTTTCCACTCTGTGGGCTGTCTTTCCACTCTGTTGGTGACTTCTTTTGAAGTACAAAAGCTTTTTAATAGGATGAGATTCAAGTTGTTGATTCTGGGGAGTGTTTCTCATGCAGTTTGGGTTTTGCTCCTGAAGACTGTACCTACCCCAATGTCTTCAAGATTTATTTTGACTTACTTTCCCTTCTAGTACATTCAGTGTTTCTGCTTTAATATTTAAATCTTCAATCCATTCTGACTTTAGTGGACAGTGATAGATATGTGTCTAGTTTTAGTCTTTGGCATGTGGAGAGCAGGTTGTTCTAACACTATTTATTAAATAGCCAACTTTTCTAGCACTCTCTTTCTTCTACATGCTTGGTGCTTTTGTCAAAGATAAGTTGGCTAAGTGTATTTGTAGTTGTGTCCAAATCTTTTAATTTGTTCCACTAGTCTTCAGGTCTGTTGTTGTTTTTTGTTTTTGTTTTTGTTTGCCAGTACAATGCTGATTTTATCACAGTAGCTCTGTAGTATAATTTCAGACCAGGGATTGTGAGGCCTCCTGACTTGTCTTTGTGGCCCAGAATTATCTTTGCTATTCTAGGTCTCTTCTGGGTCCAGATGAATTTTAGGAGCATTTTCCCTACTTCTTTGAGGTATGCTGATGGTATTTTTTATCAGGATTGCATTAAATCTGTATAACATTTTGGAAGTAAGGCCATTTTGACTATGTTGGCTCTTCCTACCCATGAGCAAGGGGTATCTTTCCATTTCTGATATCCTCTTCAATCTCCTTTATTACAATAGTATAATTTTCAATGTATAAATCTTTTACTTTCTTCGTTAGATTGATTCCTATGTATTTCATTTTTTATGCTATTGTGAAGGGTGTGCTTTCCCTGATTTCTCTCTCAATAAGTTTGTTTGTGTATAAGATTATGACTTTTGACTATGTTGGCTCTTCCTACCCATGAGAAAGGGGTATCTTTCCATTTTCTGATATCCTCTTCAATCTCCTTTTTTATAATAGTGTAATTTTCAATGTATAAATCTTTTACTTTGTTTGTTAGATTGATTCTTATGTATTTCATTTTTTATGCTATTGTAAATGGTGTGCTTTCCCTGATTTCTCTTTCAATAAGTTTGTTATTTGTGTATAATATTTTTGAGTATTGACTTTGTATCCAGCTGTGCAACTGAATTTGTTTATAAAATCTAGGAGTTTTTTGGTGACATTTTTGGAAAATTCTATGTAAAGCATAATTTCATTTGTGAATAATGTTAATTTCATTTCTTTCTTCCCTATCCTTATTGCTTTTATTTCTCTCTCTTATCTAATTGCTCTGGCTAGTGTTTCCAGAACTATACTGAAAAGGAGCGGTGCTAGTGGACTTCCTTGTCTTCTTCCTGATTTTAGAGTAAAAGCTTTCAGGTTTGTCCATTTAGTATGATGTTGTCTATTAGTTTCTCATAGATGGTTTTTATCAGAATTTGGTAAAGATCATCTATTCATACTTTCTATAGATTTTTTTATCATGGCTCAGTGCTGGACTTTATAAAAAGCTTTTCTGCAAAAATCAGGTGATTTTTGTCTCTGGCTCTGTTGATATGGTATATTACATTTATTGATTTGTGTAAACCATTCTTGCATTCCTGGGATAAATCCCACCTGATCATGCTGTATAATCTTCTCGATGATTTGTTGAATTCTTTTTGCTATTATCTTAGTGAGGATGTTTGCATCTATGTTCATTACAGAGATTGGCCTGTAGTTTTCTTTCTTGGTTGAGTCACTCTCTGGTTTTGCTATCAGGATAATAGTTACCTGCAGGAAAGAGTTAGGTAGTATTGTGCAATTTCATGAAAGAGTTTGAAGAGTTTTGGCACTAGATCTTCTCTAAATTTATTGTATACTTCAGCAGTTACTCCATCAGGACCTGGGCTTTTCTTTTTTGGTAAATTTTTAATTACATTTTCAACCCCATTAACATTGGCTTATTCAGAATTTTTAATCTTGATTCAGCTCCGGTAATTCATATGTATCTAGGAATCAGTCCATTTGTTCTGTATTTTCCATCCTATAAGAGTAAAGATTTTGAAAGTAGGTATTCATGATCTTCTGAATCTCCACAAGATCTGTAGTAACTCCATCCTTATCATTCCTCAATGCATGAATTTGAGTCTCTTGTTTCCTGTTTTTGGGTAACATTAGCCAAAAGTTTCTTGATTGTATTTATTTTCTGTAAGAACTCTCTTTAATTCATTAATTCTCTGTATTATTTTCTTGGTTTCAATTGTGTGAATTTCTGTTCTGACTTTTATAATATCCTTGCTTCTGTTGGCTTTGTGTTTGTCCTGCTCTTCTTTTTCTAGAAGCTTGAGGTACAACATTGGACTATTTATTTGTGCTTGTTCTGTTTTCCTGATGTGAGAATCCACTGCTATAGTTTCCCTCTTAAGACTGCTTTCATTGCATCCCATAGGTTCTGCTATGTTGTGTCTACATTCTCATTTAGTTATTATTGTTGGTTCCTGGTCTCTTTCTATCTAGTTCAGTTTGACATGTGATCATTTGTTCATACTTGGACTCCTGCCACTCACTGCTGTCACCATGTACCAAATTAGTATGATTATCCAACATTGTACATTGAACTTAGCAACTGGTGAACTAAACAACCTCTTCTCCATCATAAGTAAACCATGCTACATACTTTGGTCTAGTGACAGAAAACTGACTAATACAGAAAACTTAGAGTATATGTACCACTCTCTC
The DNA here is from genome assembly GCA_004027595.1 of Dinomys branickii. Classification (NCBI taxonomy): domain Eukaryota; kingdom Metazoa; phylum Chordata; class Mammalia; order Rodentia; family Dinomyidae; genus Dinomys; species Dinomys branickii. The sequence goes on from PVLD010007575.1 coordinate 66,640, forward strand.
ATTTAGGGTGTGTTCTATTTCTCTTCAGTTTTACATCTTTTATGTCTGGGCCTCACATTTCACTACAAGTATCAAATTAAGCTTGAGGTAAAGACAATCAGAATGGGCAATAAAACCTAAAGGCTTCTTCATCAATGTACTTCCTTCCAATGGCCTATCTGTCCCTGAAGATCACAGAAGCTTTGCATCTCCAGATACAAACATAGTGTGAAAAGAAATCACAAGGTTAGATCATCTGTGCCAAGTAGACTAAGTGAAAAGTAATTTTATTTACTTTATTTTTTTATTTTAAAAATAAAGGAAGAAAACATATTAACAAACAGACATCCATTTACAAAATAGCCTAAGAACAATACAAACGATACAGAGTTACAGACAAAGTGGTAGGAAATTAACAATGGTTGTTGTATTACATATTGATATCTTCAAAGTGGTTTCTCAGGAAAACAAATAGAGACATGCAAAAATGATCAAACAAGTAATCATTAACTGTTCCTTTCAGTAAAGCAATAGCAGACATAAAAATGTCTTGTTCTCTACCATCAAGTATACTTTTTTCAGTCATTTAAAGCATGCAAAATACAGACAAAAATTCAGTTGTACATCATTTTCAATCTTGATGTCCATTTTACTAAACTTATATGACTATTTTCAAATAGTATTGATAATTATATTAATTAATAGTTTCTCCATGTACACTTTTTTAGTTTAAATGCCAAGATTGGATTGAAAATTCCAAATGGGTCTATAAAACTAAAATAAATAGCTATAATTTCATCATTAATGAAAATCACACCACTTTTGCAGCATGAAAATTAGCCCAACTTCCTTACAAATTTTTGAGCCATCTTACTTCCATCTTATAATAAAGAACACAGAAGCCTTTACAGGAACTTAAATCATCTCTCAAAGGTATAGCATAGCACAAAACATAACAGAGCCTGCAGGAAATGTAATTCATTCTAAGATATACTCCAAAAACAAGTCAGATATTTTCAGGATTCATTATCTGAGAATACAGTACACAAGAACAGAAAGTACTAACAAGTAATTTGGATAAATCATGAAAGGATAAATTGAACAGAATGCTTTTCTCTCTTTGTTCTTGTCCATAAATAAATGAACTTCAAGTCAAAAATATATTCAATAGGGAATAATTAGATGTTACTAGTGTACTTTCATTTGGATGCAAAATTATTTTATTTATTTTCTGAACAGTTATAATAGAAATCTGTTTTCTAGGACACAGAAACAAAAGTTCTTACCCATTTTGAGCCCTAGAACTTGGTGACTATTTGGAGATTTTTGGAGGCAAAAGCCTCGGGGATAAATATGAAAGAAGCTGAGTGATGAGAAATAAAATATGTCAATAACTTATTAAGCCCAGGCTGTAGATGCATTATCATATTCTATGGGGTGGAGGTGTTATTTATATATTAAGATGTGGAATAGCAGAGTAACCTGTGCAATAGAAATAATAAGTGATATTTACCAATTAGAACAATAATGACTCTACTAGGTAAATATGGTATATGAAAAACAATGATACGTTAGCTAGGGATCTCTCCATAAATTAATATGAGCTCAGGAATCTAGAACTGACTTGCAGCTCCCAGAACTTCAGCTGCAAATGAAATTTCTCATAGTCATTTCAGTTACTGGGGAAAATGATGTCATTTCTTACTGTTGCTATTTCTAGTTTAAGTACTGCAGTGAGACCATTATAACAAAATCTCTGCCAGAACCAAAACACACTAGACGCAAACAAAGGAGCAAGATAAGCTCACTTCTTAACTAAAGAAATAAAAGTCATCTCTCCAGTGAACATAACATTTTTAATTTGAACATACAACCTCATATTCTATTGCTTTGTTAATGCCCTTATCTGTTCTTCTGCACATCCTCAAAAGGATATCAAAAAAGAGATAAGTAGTATGTACCCTGCTAGCTAGATATGATGTACAGGCAAATACAATATTTCTGAATACTCCATATATTTGCATATTATGTACATTTAATACATAATAAGTGCATTTATATTATAAACATCAAGTTCTTTGACCTTGTTTCTGTATTCACATAGACCGCCAAACTACAATATAGACTTAATGTTAAATTTTAATTAATCCAATTCATTTCATAAAATTTTTCAGTATATATTGTCTTTAAGGTCATTTATGACATGGGGGGTGCAAATGAATAAGACCTGGCTTTGAAGGACCTCTGTAGTCTGTAATATGTATCATTGTAAAACGTCTCTGAAATGCAATAATAGATGTATGTGCCAGGAAACAATGTAATGGAGAAAATGATCAATCCTGCTGGAGTAGATCAAGATTTACAGAACACAATGAATTGGGCCTAGGAAAATGATAGAGATCCCATTCAGATAAGGAAGAAAGATCAGTGCAGGTATAAGAAATAGATATATAGCATGAGACAGTTGGCACTATATTAGCACAATATTTCTAGAAACAGAGCTAGAGGCAAACATTTGCATATTTATGTTTATTGGTGAGAGAAATCCTAGAGAACTAGTAAGAAAGGAAATGAAAAGTGATGTATTAAGGGAAGGAGGACAAACAGGAGAGAAATAGGGCTAGTCCCTGCTTAAAATCTAACATAACTGATTTTCTAGGGCTGTTTTCTGTGAGGATATATTAACTTCTGTATCTTATGTAAGTCTAGGTGGGAAAGGATTAAGAATTCATGCACTGTGTCCCACTTACCATTAATCAAAATACTCAAATTCAGGGTTGCACAGACGTAGGTGTCAAATGGATGCTACAGCACTTTACACCTCAGTAGCAACCAAAAGCACCAGGTCGAGGGGCAGGAGGTGCACAGTGCAGGCCTGCGACAACGTGCTCTTATCTGAAGCCAATCATCACAGCAGAGTCACATAATGACAACAGAGAAAGGGAAGATGAAGTCACCTATTGTTGAAGTAGCACTTAAGAAATGTCTGGTACAGCCAACCTTCTGTACCACTCAGGATCATTCATACCCTCCCACTTTATCCAGTTCCCATATTGCCCAATGATCCCCAGTTTTGCAAAAATAAGGTGCTCTCAACAGTCACAGAAACACATTGAAAATCTTCAGGCAAGAAGACCAGTGAAACAAGCTGCAGCACTCAGCGCTCGCTTGTCTACTATACACTTTAACTCTGAAGGACTCTGACACTATTTAAAATACGTGGGTCAGTGTCCACTTAGGCCACATACAGAGCTATCTTTAAATGCCTAGGTCCGCCTCCTGTTCAGGCCACTGTAACCCTAGCAAATATGACAGATCCCTCTGGGAACAAAACAATGCAATGCTTAACAAATGTGTTTGTGTGATTTGGAGACTTTGGGTGCCTTCAATCAATGGACTCTGAGTTTTTGAACTGATTTAGATTGAGCAAATGGCAAGGCATAATTTTCATCTCAGTAGCTGATGTCACATCATTTTTTCCTATCAGTAAGAACCCACTGTACTACTGTGTCAAGCTATTTCACTCCTAGGACTATCATGATCTCAACCTGCTCTATAGATCTTTGCAGCTGAGGCACTCTGATTGTCGTTTTGACCTTCACATGAATTATGGCAATTCATCTGCCTTACATCTGACAACTGAGTGATGCCACCTAGTCTGAACTTCTGGGATCCATCATTCCTGTTTGCATTAGGAATCTAGTTTCAGAACAGTTTTTCTCATCAGCCTGGCCAACAGCTAATGGTCATAGGAAATCTCAAAGTTTCGTTCTTTTCTGTACCATTGATGGTGGTGTTCCTTATTACCTTAGAGGAAAAAGAATATCTTCAAAAGCTTCTAAAAAACCAAACAGACAGTGACTTCTCATGTATTTGCATAGGAGCCCACCCTCTTCCCTTTGAATACTCTGGCATATGCTAAATGATCCAATTTATGCCTAATTTATTTCAGACTAGCATCATCTCTAAGTTTCAACAAAAACATCACAGCAACCATTAGCACCACCTGCCTGCTGGGACATTTAAATCTGACCCATGCATGAGAATTGCCATGTCAATGAATTCCATTTCTTCTCTAAGGTATATCATGTGCAAGATTTATTTAAAGACCTATTCTCCCATTTCCTGCCTTTACATATATTCACAGCCATCATTTCCTCTGATTGATATGATGCTTCCTCAAAGAGTGGGTACCTAATCTCCCTGTTGAATTTAAATCAAGAAATGAATGCCTGCTAATTTTCCTAAAAGAATTTGAGAATTAATATGAGGAGATCACAAGGGGAACAAGTGTCATCTGATGAGACACCTATCAGTGTTGAATTAAAACAAGGTCTTCAGGAAAGGGAAGTTCGTGTGGTTTGAGCCAAAAGAAAAAGCTGCACCTAATGGCCTTGATAAATCAGGACTAGTTGGATATTTAATTCTCTCAGCTTTGTTTTCACAAACATCCCCAGTCTAGTTGTGAGAGAACTTAGAGTTAGAGCTCTGATTTTATTACAGGAGCACAAGGAGTCTGTGCTTCCAGTTGTCCTTCGCAGGTTTGGAGCCTCATGATCAGATCCTAGACTTTATTATGAGCACAAGTAACATAACCTGTAATTTAAAGTTTTTCTTCCAATCATGGTAAGTTTATGTTATACTAATTCCTGTATTCCTGTTTATTGCTTCAGAGTAGGAAAACGCCCACTAAGTCTGCCTGGGGTATTTCCAGAGGCACTAGATAGCTCTATATTTTCCCAAAAGTCAAGTATGACTCAACTGCATTATAAAATGTATCCATCTTCTTTTTTGATAAATATATGTTCCAATACTCAGGTAATCCTTGTATGAATTCATAATTCTTAAACTCCGACTTTGCTAGAATATGGTAGCATGAGTGAAATTCAAGCCCTACATCACTGCCAGCTCCATCCTCTTTACACGTGAGCACCGTTGCTCAGAGTGTGAGCTCTCCTGTGGATGCATATAGAAAACCATGCCTGCTTTATCCAAGCGTCCACAATCAACTATATTTCAACCATCCCTCACTCTCTGAGGTCTTCATACCAAAGATGCATTCCACCTTTAGGAGGACATATCCAAGGCGTAGGTCTATGAGGGCACTGAACTGAGGACAGGAATGCAAGACTTCCAAGAGCAAGAGCAAACAACAGTCAAGTCCCACCCACAGCTGTAGGCAATCTTGAACCTGCCTCCGGGACAGGGCCTAAGCAAGGAGCCCCTTTTGCCTGGATCTAATTTGATCTCATCTCACTAAAAATGCAATTTAAAACCAATATTCTATATATAGCTTCATATTTCCTTATAAAAAAGCAATACAATATAAAGTCTATGAAAGGAAATCTCAAAAATAGAAATTATGCTTTCATTAGGGTTCTGTGGCTATTTCCTCTGGAAGCACCAAGATTCACTTGAATGTGTACACTGAAAGATTCTAAACAGATGTATTCCAGCTGAGAATAGACAAACTTTAAGTAAATAAATGTTGCTTGTAAAAAATATGATTTTGAATTCATTCTGGTCAAGAGCGAAAATATGCAAAGTCTTAAGAATTGTGAAGTTCCTATAGAACCAGTTAAGGGAATAGAAAGGCAAGAAACTGCCTAGTGACCAGTGTGGGCAATGAAAATCTGAGAATCAAGGTAGTATTTGCCATGCTAAACAAGTTGTTTTTCTGTGTTCAAGTCATATATTTCTAGGAAATGTCCAGCGGACTAATACAATTAACATTCCAAAATGTATATATTTTTGTTTTGGACAGGCTTAATATTGCCAGTTTCACATTTTGCCAAGGTAAAGGGTTTTTGTAAGCTCTTCTGCCTACGTTCATCATCATCTCATGTAGGAATGGAACACTTACCATCCAATATTTAAAATGAATACAACTTCTAAATAAAGTATGGTTCCTAAGCACACTTGGCCTTGAGAAAACTTAATAAACAATTGGGTTTTAATCTTTTTAAATTTAATCATAACCATTTGCATATTTTTCACCACTGTACTGGAGAAATTATGTTGAAAAATATTTATAAATTTTTTTATTCTGCTAGCAATTGATACACTCTCTAATCCAGTCTCATCAAAGATGTTTATGTGAGCATCACTTGTCCACCCATTTAAGATGCAAACTAGAATTCTTATAGTTTTAGAGTTACCCTTAGAGTTGAGGACAAGTCTGGACACACAGGTGTGTTAGATTGCCTTGCCAGTGAAGATACATAATGAGTTACTCTAAACCTCCCAGTCTTTTAAAATATATTCATAAATATCGTGACAATTTCAATTAATTCCTTAAGCATATTGACCCAATGTCTCATTAAAAACACCATAGGACTGAGACCTAGGGATTACCAAGCTTCTTGTATTTTACTCACCTTTAACTACACCACCTTTTAAATATTCTCTTTTATTTCTTTAAGTTCCCCCAAGTTACTAGGTATTAAATGTGATTTCTTTTATTGAGCATAGAATTTACACCTACAAAATGCTATAGCTGAAGCCAATTTGTTTAACAAACAACTGTTTCCCAAGTATGACTTATACTTTGTTTGAACCAAGAATATAAAAAGAACTTCAACAATTAAATGGCTTGAAATTGTTAACATCTAATTTAATTTTTAGTTACCTTTTAATTCTTTAAATTGTGCTTTCCTTTAAAGTAGTTTTTCACACAAAGCTGTAATTGTCTTCTGCCATTCTGTTAAACAAACCTTAATATTTAACTTTACTATTTCTTTTCAGGTTATGTTTCAAAATTGGGGTTTCCATTATTTCTTTTTAGCTAAATATTCTTTCACATTTTCATGTATATTTTTAAATTTTAGGACATATTTATTTGATTTAATACTATTCTCTATTTGATAGAAATAGTTTTTAACTCAATAATTTTATGAATGGAATTGAACAAATGAGCTTCCTTTTTGGATGTGATGTAATAAAACTTGGATTAAGTGAGGAAAAACAAACAATGAATTGACTGAGTGCCATAAAGCTAGCATTTAAAAGCATTTCAAAATTTGCAGGAAAGGCTGACACACAGTAATGACCACCACCGACCAGAGGAGTATGCTACCTATAGATACTTTCCCTCATATTTATTATAACAAAGTGTTCTTCATATGCTACTTCTGTATATTTTATAAATGTTAAGTTTAGTGAAATTCTTTTTTCCCAAGAGAACTGTCATTTTAAAGTATTTTATAGCAGATATAAAATGTTAAGATGATATTAGATTTTGCCAAATGAGTTAAATTCTATAGAACTTAATTTTAAACTATATTGGCAATGTTTAAATTTATGATGTGACTTTCCACACATCTAACACAATGGTGCAGTGTGCTGTTGATAGTAAAGATATTTTTAAAATAATGCAAATTTAATTAAGCATTCTCCTCAAAAATTGTAGCAAAAATGACTTTGGAACTTCAAAATCCCTGTGAGAAAATAAAAGAATTGTTCATCTCATGTCAACAGATAAAGATTTAATTAACTATTGTGTGAAAATAGAGATCACACATTTAATTAAACACTTTCAATGGCATCGGAGATTTTAGCTATCAAATAGCAACCAAAACTCAAGAGCAATATCTGAGGCTACCTCATTTGCAACTTCGTAATTACCCAACAATTGGAAAAAAATGCCTTGAGACTGAAAGTTCTACTTTTCAAATAAATTCCGTTTTCTCAACTTTTAAACACATTTTAGAACATATTTTAAGGCATATATACAATATTAACTCATAATTATCCAGAGAGAATATTTTTATTTATTTATTTATTTATTTATTTATTTTTTTTTTTTTTGCGGTACTGGGGATCGAACTCAGGACCCCGCACTTGCTAGGCAAGCACTTATTCCACTGAGCTATATCCCCAGCCCCAGAGAGAATATTTTATTCATTTTTCTAAATAACAAATATTTACAAACCACTGAATAAATCCATAGCATATGTATTATCTATTACTGAGATACAAATTACCATAAGCTTTGTACTTTAAACCATTCACATTTCTTCATATCACATTGTGTGGATCAAGAAGCTTAGCATGGCGTAACTGAGACCTCTGCCTCACCGTCTCTCCAAGACTGTTTTCAAGGCACTGGCCAGAGCCGAGGTCTTATTTCAGGCTTGACTGCATCAGGGTAGATAGGAATATTGGAAGGATTTATATCTTTGCAATCTGTATGGTGAGATTGTTATCAACTTTCTGACTGTTGAGCAGAGATCTTTATTTCCTTGTGTCTCTTCACATTGCAATGTGCTTCGTTAAAGCTAGCAATGGAAAGAATCAGCAGATGAAGGTTCCTGACCAAATGGAGGCTGTAATCTCCTATAATGTGATCATGGAAATTACATCCTATCCCTTTTGTCGTGTTCATTGCATAGCAACAAGCATAGGTTCTGTCCACAACTAAACGAAATTGGCAGGAATCACTTGGTAGGACAGATACAAATTCTATGCCAGTCATTTAGAATCTATCTATAAGAACTTTGTCCCAGAGGCTATGCTAGTTTTTTCTTACTCTTCATTATTTTGGATTGATATTTTATAGACAGTGACCCAACTGTCTGAGCTTGCATGATGAAATAAAGGAGTGGAAAAAATTAACTATTATTAACATCATGCAGACATGAAATAATGATCCTGGTATAGCCTTGGAGCATGGGAAATTGAAAAGAACTATTGAAAAAAAAAACTAGTAATTGTTTGCTCTTGGCAAAGCGAGATTTAAAAAGAAAAAACAAAGATGGCTTCAAAGTTTATAGTCTCACTAGTTTTAACCAATAATAACATCTATAAACATACACTAGAAGGACATTTTCTTGGGAAGAAAGATAATAGTTCATTTTAGATATAATAAGGTTGGAGTTAGATGAAAATTTTCAGGTGAAATGTTCACTAAAGAGTAAAATCAGGAGGATGTAAGTTTTAAAGTCAAATCAGAGATACAGAAATAGAAAATTGTTCTCCAAAAATAGTTCTCCTTTGATTGAGTGAAAAAAATCTGCTCTGTCAAACTTGAATTGTACATAATGGAAAAGATAGTTCATAGAAAAGGAATAATGTAATTTAATTTTAAAATAGTCTTGAACAAGGCCCTGCATACCCCAGTAGAGCAAGGGCCCATGTGGCGGGACACGTTTCCTGAGATGCCCTGCAGAACTAGCAGTTGGAGACTGAGGCCTGACTTAGACGGGCAGCCTTGTACAGTGGGAGGTAGCAATGAGAACAAGAGACTATTTCCCAAGCGGCCCAACGCACGGTGTTCTGCTGGCGAGTGAGCCAGGGTGGCGATGTGGTGCCCTCACCGCAGCACAAAGTAGCAGCTGGAGGGCAGGAGCACCGTTTTATCTGAGTGTCCAGGGCTCGAATTCCAGCAGCAGAATAGCCCAGTGCTTTCAGTGCCGATGTCTGGAAGCGGAGTGAGGGAAGGGCTGTGCAGTCAGAAGGGACGGCTAGCGGTAAAGTAATGGAATGGTGGAAACCTGACTGAGAAGTAGGAGCTGAAATCCGGACTTCAGTGCAGTGAATGCCCAAAGCCAGCCCTTAGCCCTCGCTGCAAAGGACTAAAAGCAGCCCTCCAGCTGGTGACGGGGCAAGGGTACAATCCACCCCATCACTGATCCAAAGGCACAAGCAGGCACCATGTCCTCGCTGATGATGGGACAAGGGTACCCACTGGCCTCTGCCCTGTGTCCTGTGGCACAAGCAGGCAAGCAGCCTTGGCTGGACAAAGGCATCACCATCTTCCCAGTGACCAACAAGCAAAAGGCCTTGGCTAGCTATGGAAAAAAGTACTCCCCTTGCCCTACCACCAATGCATTTAAGGGAAGTCAGTGGTACATCTAACATCAGTGACACACTCAGCAGTAATTCTACTGCAGACTTGGCACAGTTATTCAGTACAGAGGCCAGCTTTGATGAGGTACCAGACTGGGGGCATCAGGGGAATATTTTTAATTTTTTCTGCTTTTACTTTTTAAAATTTTGGGGATAGTTGTATAGATCTTTTTAAGAGAAAAGAAAAACCAATATAGAATTTCAAGACAAGATGATATCAAATTAACAACGGTTATTATATTGCATATTGTTATCTTAAAGTAGTTGCTCAAATTACATGACATAGGCATATAAAATTGATCAGACAACATAAGCACTAACGGTTCCTTTTAAGAAACTAATAGAAATTAGTAGTACAGTTATCTTAGCTATCGTGTGTGTGTGTGTGTGTGTGTGTGTGTGTGTGTGTGTGTGTAGCTTGTTTGTTTAATTTTCCCTTCCTTCTTTTCTACTTTCCCGCATTCTAGTTGTTCTTCCTTTTGAGTAGTTTCTTTCCTTTTCACTATACCTGTTGTACCTTTTGGATCTTATTTACTCTTTCAGTTTCTTATACTAGTGAGATAATATGTTCTTTACACATGTGCGTCTGATTTATTTCACTTATGAGTATAGTCTCTAGTTGCATCTGTTTACCTATAAAAACCTCAGGCTTATCTGTTTTTGTAGATGAGTAGTACTCCATTATGTAAAAATATCACATCTTTCTTATCCATTGCTCAGTTGATGGGCATTTGGGTTGTTTCCAAGATTTAGCTATGATAAATTGTGCTGTTATAAACATGCTGCATGTATAGTGATGTGATATAATGTTTTTAATTCTTCTGGAAAAATACAAAGAAGAGGAATAGCTAGATCCAACGGGACCTCAAATCCTAATTTTTTGAGGAATCTCACTCTGATTTCCATACTAGTTGTACAGTCTACACTCACAGCAACAGTGAAGAAGTGTTCCTTTAACCCTACAGCCCAGGTAGCATTTATTATTGGTTGATTTCTTATTCATACCCATTCTTTCTGGAGTGAGATGGAATATCAGTGTTGTTTTAACTTGCGTTTCTCAAATGACCAGTGATACTGAGTGTATTTGCACATATTTATCGCCATTTGTATTTCTTTATCTCAGATGCCCTTTTTTCATTGGGTCTTTGGATTTAGGGGACCTTTTCTAAATTCTTTATATGTTCCAGATGCAAGTTCTTTACCTTAAGGACAGTTGGCTAAACTTTTTCCCCATTTTGTGGGTTTTCTTTTTACTCTGTTGGTGATTTCTTTTGATGTGAAAAAAACTTTTTAATAAGCTGAAATCCAAGTCATTGATTCTTTAAAGTGTTTTCTGTACAACTTGGTTTCTGTTCATGAACTCTATGCCTATCCCTATTTCTTCAAGATTTCTAACTACTTTCTCTTCCAGTAGATTTATTCTTTGGTTTGTTTCCTTTGTCCTGCCTCTTTCCTTGTCAGTCTTGTGCTATTGTCTGAGATCTACTGGTGAATACTGTCTCAAATCTTTCTTCTCTTCCTTGAAATTTTGCTTTCTCCCCCATTCTTTCCCTCCTCTCCTCTTCTCCAGCTGCCCAAAATTTGGATGATCATGTCTAGTCTTTCAAACCTCTACTATATATCTTTTCAGTTATTACTCTGTTTTGTCACCCAATCCTCTTAAATTCCTCATTCACCCAAGATAAAATCACCCTACCAAGGTGAAACGCACTGCATACAAATTCCTGGTCTATGTTGTATAACTGGATTATCAGTTTTTAGGCTATGCTTGATGATATTATTATGAGTAACTGTAATACTTTAGCCAAGATGATACACTTGTTGTAATCAGTTGTTCACACTTATATAATAACACTGTGATAATCTTGGGCCACAATCATTCTCATAGCCTAAAGGGCTGGGTGCTGAGTTAAAAAGATATCAACACATCATCACTCATAAAGTGGGAAGATAGCATCCTGGGCCAGACACAAAGACTGATAGCTAGCTACACCTAGAAGATATCTCCTGGGGAAGACATTTCTTAGGGAAGCTTCAATACCTGTGATGAAACTACCTCACATAAGAAAAGTTAACATTTTCTAGGAAAACTTCACTAGTAGTGATAAAACTATCTTGCCTAAGAAAAAATACAAACAAAAACACAGAAAATATATTAAAATTTTTTAAAAAACTGGCAAGACACAGAAGCAAAATTCAATGTGGTCCTTCCAACCAACGAAAGAAAATCCAGGGGACAATAACAGAGAGGAAAACAGAAGCTACCAGCCTGAATTCACTGGAATGATAGTGGAAGAAATAAAGCAATAGACATGAGGCTATAGAGGATATAAAAACAGACATAATCTCACATTTTAAAAAAGAGGTGACAACGATAAAGAAAGATTTGCTTAGCATATCTACAAAAGACATAGATTAAAAATATAGAGAAACATAGAAAAATAAGGGAAATCATGAATGCCCAACATAGGAAAGAAATGGAGTCCATGAAACAGATTTAAACAGATATTCTAGAAATTAAAAATTTCATTGGAAGTTTGCAAAACCATATGAAAGAAAGTGACATACAGTAAGTGAAGCATACAGAACTCCAATTAGTAATGACTAAAATAAATCTACAACAAGACATACAGTAATCCAGCACAAAAGCAAAATATTAAAAGGTGTTAGAGAAGAAAAACAGATCATCTATAAAGGAAATCCTATCAGAATCACAACAGACTCCTCAACACAGACACTTAAGTCAAAGATGGCTTGAGGTGAAGTATTTCAAGCCCTAAAAGAAAACTTTCAACCCAGATTGATGTGTCCTACAAAACTATCTTTCAAAATTAGTGAAAAAATAAAACACTCCCATGCAAAAGGACAACTAAAGAACTTCATGACAACTAAACCAGAACTACAAAAAGTACTGAAACATAGTTTAAAAAGAGAAAAGAAGACCTACAGTACCAAGTGTACCCACAGAAAGAAACCACCAGGGAGATGAAGCAACTAAATAGAGAGGAAAAATGGAACCAACAACAGGAAAATTACACGACAAAGAAAAGCCAATACGTATCAGTTATAACTATCAATATAAATGGTCTCAAATCACCGATCAAAAGAAATAGATTGGAAAAATGGGTTAAGAAACAATATCCAACAATATTCTGCATTCAAAAAATACATTTAACTCAAAAAAGAAACTTATAGACTGAAAATCAAAGAATGGAAAACAATACACCATATGACAGGAACCCCCCAAAAAGCGAGGATAGCTATCTTAGTTGCAGACAAAGTGAACTTCAAGCCAAGACTGATGAAAAGAGACTAAGAAGGTCACTATATACTTGTTAAGGGAAAACTCCAAGAAGAAAAAACAATTTAAATATATATGCACTGAATACAGGGGCATCCACCTATATAAAATGAATATTAGCAGACATGGTAAATCAAATAAACACTAACACAGTTGTAATGGGGACCTTAATATCCCATTGTCACAAACAGATAGATCAACTAGACAAAAAATCAAAAAAGAAATATCAGACCTCATCCAAACCTGTGAAAAAATGGACTTAGCAGATGTCTACAGGGTGTTTCAGCTAACATTATCAGAATACACTTTCTTCTCAGCTTCACATGGGACAGTCTCCAAAATAGACCACATTCCAGCCCATGGACCATGCTTACAGAAATGCAAAAGAATTGAAATTATCCTATTGGACAATAGTGTAATGAAATTGGAAATCAATGACAAAGGAAACCACATAAACTCCATAAACATGTGAAAATTAAATAATACCCTTCTGAACAACCAATGAGTCACAGATGAAATTAAAGAAGAAACTAATCAGTATCTACAAGTAAATGATAATGCCAGGGTGACATATTGGAACATATGGTATGCAGTGAAAGTATTCCTAAGAGGACAACTTACAGTGCTGAACTCTCACATCAGGAAAACAGAAACTGCTCAAATAAACAACCTAATGTTGAAGCTCAAATTTCTAGAAAAAAAAGAACAAATCAAGCCTAAAGGCCACACAATGGAGGAAATTATAGATTCAAGCAAAATTAATACAATTGAGAATAAGAAAATAATACAAAAATAAATCAATCAAAGAGTTGATTCCTTGAAAGATTAACTAAAATTAACAAACCCTTACCTAACTTTGTCAAAAAGGAAAGAAAAGACACAAATACATGCAATTAGGAATGAAAATGGTGAAATCACAATGTGTCCTGTGGAAATCCAGAAAATCATCAGTACCTACTTTGAGAATCTTTAATTTAATAAGATAGCAAACAGAGAAGAAATGGACAGATTCTAAGATACATATGAATTACCAAAGTTGAAACAAGAAGTTATAAAAATTCTAAATAACACAATATCAGCCAGTGCAATTGAAAATATCACTAAAAATTTACTAATAAAGAAAAGCACAGGCCCTGATAGAGTCACAGTTGAATTCTACAAGAAATTTAGAGAAGAACTAATGCTGAAACTCTTTAAGAAAATTGAAAGGGAAGCAATATTTCCAAAATCACTTCTAGAGGCCAGTATTACCCTGATTTCAAAACCAGAGAAGAACACAACCCCCCCCCAAAAAAACTACAAGCAAATCTCCCCAGTGAGTATAGATGCAAAATTCCTCAACAAATTCTGGCAGAAAGAATACAACAAGCCATAAAGAAAATTATACACCATGACCAAGTAGCATTCATCCCAAGGATGCAGGGATGGTTCAACATATGCAAATTAATAAATGTAATACACCATATTAACAGAACAAAGAACAGAAAGCATATGATCATTTAAAAGTCCAACATCTATTCATGATAAAAACCCTGCAGAAAATTGAAATAGACGGTCTTTATCTCAATCTGACGCAAGCCACCTATGACAAACCAACAGCCAACATTACACAAAATGTTCAAAAACTGAAAGCTTTCTCTTTTAAATCAGGAACAGGACAAGGATGTGCACTGTCACCACTCCTATATAAATTAGTTCTGAAAACATTAGATAGATAAAGAGTAAGAAATAAAAGAAATAAAGATGAGAATGGAAAAAGTTGAATTATCTTTACTTGCAGATGACATATTCTATATAGAAGACCCCAAAAGTTCCAACAAAAGACTTCTTGATTTAATAATCAGACTCAGCTGCATAGCTAGATGCAAAGTCAACACTCAAAATCAATAACATTCCTGTACACAAATAACAAACTCACTCAGATGGAAGTTAGGGAAACCACAGCTTTCACAATAGTATTGAAAAAAATGAAGTACTTAGGAATCATGCTAACAAAAAACGTTAAAGACCTCTACATTGAAGCTACAGCATAGTGAAAAGGAGATCAAAGAGGATATCAGAAACTAGAAAGACATCCCTTGCTCCTGAATAGGAAGAACCAACATTAGCAATGGCCATACTCCCAAAAATCTTATACAGATTTAATGCAATAAAAATATCATTAGCATAACTCACACAATTACAGAAAACATACCTAGAATTCCTTTGGAACCAGAAGAGACTTAGAATAGCAAAAACAATTCTGGGTAAGAAAGGCAAAGCAGGGGGAATCAAAATCCTTGACTTCAAATTATAGTGCAAAGCTACTGTTATAAAAAATAATGGTATGGTACTCCCAAAAACACAGACCTGAGGATTAATGGAACAGATCAGAAGAGGCAGAAACAACTTCAAACACACTCTGCTACTTTATATTTGACAAAGGAACTAGGCACATTTACTGGAAGAGTCTCTTTAATAAACGATGTTGGAAAAGATGGCTTTACACAGCCCTTAAACTAAAAATAGACCCATGTATATCACTATGCAATAAACTAAAATTAAAATGGATCAAAGATCTAAATATTAAATGGAGACACTAAATCTGCTGGAGGAGAGAATAGGTAGAACTCTTGAAGACACAGGTGTTGGCAAAGGCTTCCTGATAAAACCTTGACTGCACAGGAGACACTACAAAGCATCAACAATTACGGCCTCATCTCTCTAAACAGCTCTGACACAGCAAAGGGTATCACCAACAAATTGAAAAGACAACTAACCCACAGAGTGGGAAAAAATCTTAGCCAGTTGTTCCTCAGACAAAAGACTAATATCTATAACATACAAACAATTGAAAAAAGTCAGACCCCCAAATTAAAGACCCAATTCAAACATAGGTATCTGAAATGAGTAGACACCTCTCAGAAGAAATAGAAATAAAAAATAAATACATGAAAAAATGTCAAACATCACTAATCATTCAAAAGATGCAGTGCTGAGATTCTACCTCATTCCGGAAAGAATGACTATTAGCAACAAATCAACAAAATTCTGGCAGGGCTGCGGGAAAAAGAAACACTTCTCCACGCTTGCTGAGAGTGTAGACTGGTGCAACCTCTGTGGAAATCAGTGTGGATATTCCTAAAAGAACTATGACTAGAGATTCCATTTGACCAAGCTATTGCTATCCCCTCAAAATAATTAAAATCATCATACCACAGTGGCACACCCATATTTATAGCAGCAGAGTTGGTAACAGCTAAAACTTAGAAACAATGCAAATGCCCATCAACTCAGGAATGGATTGAAAAGGTGTGGGTTTTTTCATACAATGGAGTACCAGTCAGCCATAAAGAAGGGTAATCTTGTTACATTTATACCTCAGTAGATGAACCTTGAGAACATACTCTTAAGTGAAATAAATAAGACACATATGTGTAAATAAATATCTCATTGTATCTCTGGTATGAGAAACTGAAACGAAATAAGAACCAAAACAAATAATAGATATTATAAAATAGGAAGTAACTTTTTAAAAGGGAAAAGGGAATTGTGGCAAGAGGATGGAAGGGAAATGAAAAAATGAGGAAGAAAAGATAAAATGGAAACAAAAGCTTTGTAAGTAAGCGGGCAAGAGGGGTTGAAGAGAGGGGAGGGAAATGGGAAAAAAAGAGGAACTGAGATATATAACAGGTACAAACTCCCTACAATGAATGTGATCACACGCATACCTAAATTGTACCAATAAACTTCATTATAGAATTTTCAAAGTCTTTAAATGAAATATTGGTTTTATCTATTTCAAATGAGACACATGAGAAATCCACAGTCATGGGGCTCCTTTCACTCCCACACCCTTTTAGCTGTGCTTTGTCGCAGCTGGTCCTCTCCCTGGGCCTAAGCACTGAGCATAAGTACAGTACCTTGAATTTAGGTAACGCATACTAATTACTAGTCATGAAACAAAGGCCACTTGCTCTTCCCTGTAATTTTTCAACAAATACGGGTATTCACATGTGTCCACCTACCTTACGGGAGTGCTCTTAATACAAAGGGCCTAAGGATGTGAAAGGAGCAACAAATTAAAAGACTGTCATCATCACTATTCATAATCATTATTATTACTTAACAGCCTAGTGCCTATGCCCCTGTGCCCCTTTGGTATGTGTCCTAATGTTATAAATTATATGGTTCTTTAAAATGTTTACAGTTAAACATTAAGAGAAGCTTTGAGTTTTAAAGAAGACCCTGGATATACTAATTGTTAAGTTTCATAACACTTCACCAACATTAAGATGTGAGATGTTCAGTAGATGTTTCATAGTTGGATTTTATGTAAACCCAATTGCTGTACATCTGCCTCCATTATAACATGCACTGTGTAAAGTCAGAGGCTGCTGGGTGTTCTATTCATTTCTGTACTTCTGTATAGAGGTGCATCTGGCACAAACCAGACATTCAGTTCATGATACAAGGAATCCAGCGGTCCTCTCTTCATTTTCTGCAGCTTCAGTTCCCCATGACCAAATACAGTAGGAGACCACTACTATTTGTCCTGGCTCTCAAAGGAGATTATATTCACCTAACTTTTACTACTTGTCTTGGTTACTTTTCTCTCTTTGCTGAGAAAAAATACCTGATACCCAAAATTAAGGAAGGAAAGGTTTATTTAGTTTATTGTTTGTGTAGGTTTCATTCCATACTTGGCTGCCTCCAAGGCAGAGTGGCACATGGCAGAGGGCAAACGTTCATGGCAGCAGAAAACAGCAAAAACAAGAGAAAAATGGGGGTGAGAACAAGCCTCTTTCCTTCCTTATATTGTAAGCAGCTACCCCCACTTAAGGGGCTTGTAGCACTCACATAATCTCCATACCCTCCTCTTGCACAGGCTCAGGATGAATACGAAGTAAGAACACTGATCCCTTGTTTAGTCACACGTTTAACCTTCTAAACTTCTCAAATTGACACAAAGAACAACATTCCAGAAGGGTAAGGCCATGTCCTTTTCACCCTAAGATGCAGAACTGCTGAGTCACTTAGCCAAGCCTCCTGACACCAGAGGTTGATACAATGTATCACCCATAACACTAATATATATTGATGTAACTGTTTAAATTTAGTTTTAGCTTTTATTTGTCTTGTAATGTGTACTTAAACTATATCTTCTGTACATATAGCATAAATGGAATCTGTTTTATTTCCCTCTTTCAAGCATTTAATGGGGGTGTTTGTGTTCCTCATACATACGGAGGTGAAGGAGACTACTGTGAGTGCATGATTTAATTCATTTAGTCATTTAAGTAAACTGTATTAAAAACAAATATTAAGATAGTAAAGGCACCTATGCACTTGTTTGATCATTTTGATGATTCAGGAGAGACTACATGCAACTTTATTGTTACATAAATGTTTGATATAATAATATAAGAAAGATTTTTGACTTAAGAAAACATAGAGTTAATAAAAATATTTAACCCACCGGTGGTGGTATTGTTCCTTTTGTTTTCATGGCTCTGCTATCACAAACGTTTTGAACTGGGGAAGAGGTGTTTGAAAGCTGCTGCTGATTGAGTGGTAGGGCAACGGAGATGAGGGAGGAGAAAAACTAAACGATCAAATGGGCCATCATCTGTGTAACTGAGTAACAAAGGTGAAGGTAACCTTATGTAGGACAGCATCCAGAGCTAATTCCCTTCTGTGTTCTCTATAATTCTGTATTTCCTCAATCGTTTTTGTATTAACAAAAGTGAAGATAACTTTATATTATACAGCATCCAGTGCTAATTCCCTACTATCTTCTCTATAATTTGGTGTTTCCTTTAATGTTTTTGTGTTAACTAATAGGAAGATAACATTATGTAATACAACATCCAGTGGTAATTCCCTACTATATTCTGTATAATTTTGTATTTTCTGTATTGTTTATGGCTTATTCTGGTTCATATATCTCCATTCTTTTGTCTTTAAAATAAAATTTAAAAAAAAAGAAAGAAAGCTGCCGCCTCCTTAAGTGGGCAGATAGTCCCAGCGTGTTCCCAGCTGGCAGGAGCACGGATGTCTCCTAGGTGCAGTCAGGTTGCATCATTGTTTGCATTCAAATGTAAATTCAAATGCAGAAGCAAAAGATCTCTCAGGAAAAGACATGAAAAATATGAAAAGATAATGACTAAAGTAGAAAAGCAGTGAAGAGCCATGAGATTTGTTTCTAAATTCCAAATACGCGATTCTTCCTGCAAAGAAGTGGAGAAGCCAAAAGAGGAGGCCAAGGACGTGGAGGAGCAGAAGAGGAGGAAAGGAAGGAGGAGCAGAGGAGGACAAAGTGAGAAGCAGGGCTACAAGAAATGCCCACTGGTCATAGATGATTAAATGGAATTTGTAAAACTCTGGAAACTTTATGTCACAGGAGTCACTATATTTTATGTTTCTTCACTGCACTTCATCAAGGACCTTGACCTACACAGACATGAGTATAGGCTGTTATGAATTATATCATCAAATATTTAATAGGGGCCTGTTACATCACGCACAATGTGCCGAGGACATATTTTTCTACAGAAATCTTGGTCTTCATGAGAGTATGCATTAACAATTAAAATATATTAGTATACTGGTAATATTGCGTTCGTCTTATGTTTTTCAAAATTAATTTACACATACACTGGAAAAACCATTGTTTTCAAAATAAAGTCATAGGTAATGGAAGTAAATGTTTTTGTAAGTATGTTTATAAAGTATTTTAATGTCCTCCTTTTATGGCTACATTATGAATTTCTACTTAAATAAGTAATATTGTTCTTGGCAATAAAGAATCAGTCCTCAGCTCCTTTTGCCATGTCAACAGGCAAAACACCACACTTGTTGGAGGAAGCAATTGCTACATCCTTTATGTATGATTAAACAAATCAAAGCCTAAAGTGGGGAAACACAAATCACGTAGGGTCCCCCCTGTAATGTAAATGAAATACTCAGCATTTAGGGACAACATTGAGATTGGGGTTTGATGTACATATAGGCCCTACCTGGTCCTGGAGTATGAGGAAGGGGGAAGAGGGGAAAGTCAGTTGGAAACATAGACTCATGTGTCTTAACGTCCCTTCTGCAGATTTCACTTTAGAAAAGGACAGTTTATGGCATGAGTGGTGGTGATACAAAGGACACAGTCTTCTGCAGTTAAGGGAACAGGAAACCTCAAGGACAACTGAAGAAAAGTCAGTCTGGTGGCTCAGGACTCTGATCACCTGAAGGGGTTGAGATTCTGTGATCGTGGGCTTGCTAGTACCCATGAAATATGAACAGCATCTAGAAATATCTGGGATCTGTTCAAGGAGGCTGTGGAACGGATTCAGAGAGATCCAAAATGGTTCTGGGTGAGAACTTTCCTCACTTTACAGGAAAGAGTGTACAGACCAAGCTGAAGCTGAACTGAGGCCGTCAACCGCACCATGGAAAGAGGGGGCAGCACCAGCTATGCCTGCTCTACCTTCTGGAAGTGGTCGTAAACACAGTCAAGTGGGAACAGAGCAGAAAGAAGACTTTGTGCCTGAGATCAGAGAAAAAGGTGGCATTATCTGCAAGATCTCCAAGTCTTTCTCATCTCCATGATTTGGCGTAAGTCATATTTAGCCCCCAAATATTCAGCCACTGTCTTGGAAAGAAAATGTGGATTCAAAGAATTAAATATCAGAAACCATTCTTTCCTATGTAGCTGAGCCAAACCCGCAGGGACTATGAAAGTTGTAGGAACTGGTGCAATCTGGAATGGAGACGCACGAGGGAATACCTCCCACTGAGCCAAACAGGTTCTCCAGACGTGTTAGGTATGTATGGAATGAGTCAGATTTCGACAGCAAGATACATGCTTTTTAGCTAGCAAAATCAAAAATGTTCGGAGACTTCCGGGAAGATGGAGACCAGGTGAGGGGCAGAGGGAATCTCTCCCAGAGACCGATACTTTGCGCTCAGGTGCCTGGTCCATGGATGCAAAATTTCAACTGATCGGGCTGCTCTCCGCGGCCTGAGCATTAAAGGGCCGGCTGACAAGCCTTGTGGCAACAAGTGGTCGGATCCTGAGAGCTGGGTGCCTGATGGATCAGTGCTGCGCTTGGGCCACAGCTCGGTTCAAATCGCCTACAGCTGAGAGAGCGATTGCGGAGGGAAGGTCGCCTCCAGCTCCTGAACCCGATCGGCTCAGAGGCGGCTGTAACCAGGATTTGTTGGAGGCAGCGGAGCAGAGGAAACTCAGAGAACACGCTACTGGGACAGACTGCGCCAATCTGGGCAACGGTCTGGGATCCCACTCAGAACCCCACCCCTGCAGCCGGCGCCACGTGAACTGGAGCAGCTGAGATCGGCGGGATTTCTGAGTCGTGAAAAAGCTCGATCCAGGGAGATACATCTGAACGGCATACCTGTCTGCACAATCACAGGGTGAGTTAAGTGGGCACTCTAACTGAATCGGGAAGAAGCTCTGTCCAGCGAGTGACATCAAAGCAGCCTTAAGGACTGTGGGATCTCCCGGGTTGGAAGAGCTAGCTAGGTGACCCGGCGGGATTCGTGAGGGGGAAAGGAGCTCCACCCAGGGAGGAACACCTGAGTGGCCTGTCTGCAAGACTCCTGGGGCAGAGAGCTGTTTATACGCCCCAGCCAGGTCTTGGGGTAGGGAGTAGAAGTGAAAATCTCAGCAGACAGCTTAAGAGACATTCTCCCAAAGAGAAGGAATCATTGGAGCAGCCTCTGCAGCAGACCTTTGCCTGATGAACTGCCTGGGGAATTTATAGCTACACATTTTGAATCTGATACCCAAAAATGGGTAAACAGAGGAACAAAACGCAGTCTCAACACTCAACCCCACCCAGACCAACTTTTGAATGTGAAGATACAGGGGAACCAGGAGGTGACATACCTTCAAGTTATGAAACGATTGCATCCGAAATAAAACAACGCCAACAGGCCATAAAAGAGCTTAAAGCAGAAATAAGCCACAAACCCACAATGATTTCTCAGACAAAAAACGAGCTGAAAACAATGATGGAAGAAATGTTCCATTCACATAGAGAAGAAATAGACAAAAGACTAGAAGAAAATAGGAAACAAATGGAAATGTTACAAGAGCAATTTAGGAATGAATTACCAAGAATGAAACAGGTGCAAAGAGAATGCCAGGATTTGAAAACTAATGCTGAAAGCATGCAAAACCGTATAACTGAAACCGAAGGTAGAATTTCAGAACTTGAAGACAGCATGGCAGCTTATGAGTGTGAAAGGGAGAATCTCATGATATCATCAAAGACACAAGAAAACTCAATCCAACAGCTGCAAGATGAGGCAAAACGTAACAATATTTGAATTATAGGAGTGTGTGAAACAGCAGGAGATCTCACAAACGATATAAAAGGAATATTTGATGAAATAGTAGCAGAAAATTTCCCAAACAAGCTAAAAGATACTGAAGTTCAGTTAAGCGAGGCATATAGAACCCCAATGATCCATAACCCAAAGAAAAACACACACAGGTATACAATAGTCAAGATCCCAGATATCCAGCAAAAGAACACAATATTAAAAGCTGCCAGAGAAATGAAAGAGATCACCTATAAAGGAAAGCCCATCAGAATCACAGCAGATTTCTCAATGGAAACCATGAAATCAAGAAGAGCTTGAAGCGAGATACTACAGATTCTGAGACAAAACAACTTCCAACCCAGACTGATGTATCCTGCAAAATTATCCCTCAAATTCAATGGAGAAATAAAATATTTCCACGACAAAGAACAACTGAAGAACTTCATGAGTGCCAAACCAGCATTGCAAAAAGCACTAAAAGATATTCTAGACAGAGAAAAACGAGACCACAATCCCAAGAACAGCTATAGAAATAACTCCCTAAAGAGAACAAATAATTAAACAGTCAGCAAAAGAAAGAAAACTTCAAGTAAATAACATGACTAGAATAAGCCAACATATAACCATGCTAACCATTAATGTAAATGGCCTCAACTCAAAAGTCAAAAGGAAAAGATTGGAAGACTGGATTAAGGAACACAATCCAACGATATGCTGTATACAGGAAACACATTGTACTCAAAAAGAAATCCATAGGTTGAAAGTTAAAGGTTGCAAAACAATTCTCCATGCAACAGGCCCCCAGAAAAAAGCAGGGGTAGCTATTATGTTTGCAAACAATGTAAACTTCAAACCAAAAACAATCAAAAGAGATAAAGAAGGCCACTACATACTAGTTAGGGGAAAGCTACAAGAGGAAGAGGTAACTATCCTAAACATTTATGCACCTAATAATGGAGCACCTAACTTTACAAGTCAAATCTTGACAAACGTAAAAAATCAAATAACTAATAACACCATTGTAATAGGGGACCTAAACACCCCTCTGACGCAAAGAGACAGGTTAATCGGAAAGAAACTCAGCAAAGAAATAACAAACCTGAACCAAAAGTGTGAACAAATGGACTTAGTAGATATATACAGAGTGTTCCACCCCACAGCATCAGAATACACACTTTTCTCAGCTGCACATGGGTCTTTCTCCAAAATAGACCACATTTTAGCCCATAGAGCATATCTACCTAAATGCAAAAGAATTCAAATTATCCCATGCATATTATCGGACCACAATGCAATAAAATTGGAAATTAATGACAAAGAGAACTCCAAAAA
>PVLD010007576.1:0-90414 GCA_004027595.1 Dinomys branickii
GCAATTCCCATCAAACTACCGTTAACATACCTCACAGATCTAGAGAAAATATGCCTCAAATTCATCTGGAACCAGAAGAGACCCAGAATAGCAAAAGCAATCCTGGGCAATAAGGACAAGTCAGGTGGAATCACAATCCCTGACCTGAAATTATACTACAAAGCTACTGTAATAAAATCAACCTGGTACTGGCTAAAAACCAGACCTGAGGAGTAATGGAACAGAGTGGAAGATGCAACCACAGTGAAAAACACACTCAGCTACCTAATATTTGACAAAGGGGTCAATGAAACACAGTGGAAAAAAGAAGGCCTGTTTAATAAATGGTGCTGGAAAAACTGGCTTGCCTCTTGCCAAAAACTGAAAATAGACCCCAGTCTATCACCATGCACCAAACTCAGGTCAAAATGGACCACAGATCTCAACATTAAAACAGAAACTCTAAATCTATTGGAAGAGAAAGTACGTCAAAATCTTGAAGACATAGGAGTAGGAAGAGAGTTCATGAACAAAAATGAAACTGCAAGGGAAACACTTCAAAGAATCAATAATTCGGACCTCATTCTACTGAAAAGTTTTTGTACATGTAAAGAAATCACCAGCAAAGTAAAAAGAAAACCCACAAATTGGGAAAAAATCCTAGCTGGCTGTCCCTCAGACAAAGGTCTTCTATCTAGAACATACAAAGAATTTAAAAACATGTACCTGTCCAAATTCAAAGACCCAATCCAGAAATGGGCATCTGAGATGAATACACAATTCTCAGACAAAGAAATACAGATGGCAAATAAATATAGGAGAAAATGTTCCACATTCTTAGTCATTCGAGAAATGCAAATGAAAACAACATCGAGATTTCATCTCACCCCAGTAAGACTGGCCAGTATGAAAAAGTCATCCAATAACAGATGCTGGCGAGGCTGTGGAGAAGTAGGGACTCTATTACACTGCTGGTGGGAATGCAGACTGGTGCAACCACTGTGGAGAGCCGTTTGGAGATTTCTCAGCAACCTGGGACTAGAGGTTCCATTCAAACCAGCTATTCCTCTTCTGGGTATTTTCCCAGAAGATCTGAAAACATCGTATCACTCTGATATATGTGCACCCATGTTTATAACAGCGCAATTTGTAATAGCTAAAATGTGGAAGCAACCCAAGTGCCCATCCACAGAAGACTGGATTAAAAAATTGTGGCATTTTTATACAATGGAATATTATTCAGCTATAAAGAAAGACAGTTTTGGGGACTTTGTAGGCAAGTGGTCAAAACTGGAGTCCATACTCATAAGTGAAATAAATCTGCGATACATGTGTAGGCAACGTATTGTATCACTGGTGTAAGAACCTGAGGGTGGGAATATAAACTAAGAGACATGAAGCAAATCTGTTCAAAAACAAAGAACAGATGGGACTAGGGAAAGGAGAAAAGAAAGAGACAAAAATGTATGTATATATATATATGAATATACATATATGCAGGAAGGCTAACATGGTTCTAGTATTGTATTATATCACTTAATGCTAAGAAATAGTCGATGATGGGTTATTTGATCAATCTTGTATGTCTATATGTGTTATCCTGAACACACACTTCGAAGATATCAATATGCAAAGCAACAACTATTGGTGGTTTTTTTCTTTTCTTTTTTTTTTTTGTTTGCCTGTTTTGTTTTCTGTCTTTGGTTTTTTTGTCTTTTGTGTTTTTCTGTTGTTGAGAGGATTAATTGTCTGTGGGTTCATATATTTACAATTCAAAGATATCAATGGATAAAACAATAACCACTGTTGAGATCATGTCACCTTGTCTGTAGATCAGTTGTGATTGTACTATTTTTTATGCTAATTGGTGTCTGTTTGTTAATATGTTTTTGTACTTTTATTTAAAGAAAAAAGATAATAACTAGAAGACAACAAGAACATGGAGGGTACATTGTGTTGGGCCCTTTTAAATAGTTCAGTGCCCCCAAAAATAGGCCCACATAAAGGTCAGAGAGGGTGACCTTCCTAGAACAACCCATAAACCACCTTCCCAAGGCATAGCTTTCTTTTCAAAGTTTCAATCACCACTTTAGGTAACAGACACCTACTATGAATACCAATTGTGACTATGATCTTGATTAGACTAAGAGACACCTAGCAAGTTAGTAAAGCCTACTTCTGGATGCAGCTGAATGGGTCCTATGGCTCTGACCTTGTGGCCTATACTAATTTCTCTCCTTTTCTCTCAGACGCTCCTTCTGACCTCTCTGCTTTCAGCTCCCATTAAGAGAGCAGATTTGCTCCGCCGCCCTCTCCCACCATGATGTTTCTTCACTCGAGTCAGCCTAGCATGGATTTTCACCTCTGAAACCATAGTGGAGAATAAACGTGTCCTCTTTTAACTTTCAGACATCGGGTTTCTACCCTAGAAATGAGAAAGTAGATTAATATGGAAAATTAATATCAGAAGGGGAACACAACTATAACTCTACCTGACCATGCAGTGCAGAAGTTTTTGGAACTGGCTTATGGGATGAGTTTGGAAATGTTTGGAGCTATGGAATACAGAAGCCTTAGATACTGTATGCCAAGCTTGACAAGTGACTCTGGTTAGGATTCAGAAGGTCAGACACTGATAACAGTGCACATAGCAAAGTCCAGGCTCGAAAGGAAAACACTGACAGTTGGACTAAAGGCCTTATGTGTTGAACTCCTGGAAACACTGCCTACATTTTGCCCGAACTTTTCCCTTGAAGCTTTTCAAGGGAATGTATGTAAGAGCAATAGACTAATTGAGCTAGTGCAGGAAACTTCAAAGGAACCCCAAAGATAGGCTTTGGAATGGGCATTGTTGTTTGATTTTAATCAGATTTATAGTGATAATCAGGAGCAAAAGTACAGATTAGAAAAACTTGAAGAACTCAAATTTTGGCCCCTAAAGTACCATGACTACAGTTGGGGCCAAGGATGTGGAGAGTAGCATCATTAGAAAGAAACAAGGACTTTGAACTGGGAAAAGAACAGTGATGTCTTGAAGCCCTGTCAGTAATTAGTGAGACCCCACCCACCGCAGGTTCAAGGGTACAAAAGCACAGATTTTCCATTTCAAAAGAGCTGCTAGGTCTCCCATTCAAGAAGACCCACCTCGGGAACTGGTTTGCCAGATTCATTTTATGCTGCTCAGATACCTAGGCCTTCAGAGTGCACTGAAGCTATGGTCCGAGGAGTCCAGCAACTGCTTTCGCTGGTGCCAGAACTCGGGCTCATCCTTGTGATACTTCCTTTTAGACATGGAGAATACGAGAGTGTTCCAGAACATGGGCTGAGGCACTGTTTTGGTTACTTTTTCCTTGTTGCTGAGACAAAATACCCAACACCCAAAATGAAGGAAGGAAAGGTTTATTTAGCTTATAGTTTGTGGAGGTTTCAGTCCATACTTGGCTGATTTAGGGGCAGAGTGGCACATGGCAGAGGGCAAATGTTTATGGCAGCAGAGCACAACAAAACCACAAGAGCAAAAGGGAGGAATGGCTACAAGCAGCCTCTTTCTCTTCCTTACCTTGTAAACAGCCTCCCCCCACCCAGGGGGCATGTAGCTCTCATACAGTCTCCATGCCCTCCTCTTCCACAGGCTCAGGATGTATACAAAGTAAGCACCTTGGCTTCCTGCTGAATTACTCAGCCAAACCTCCAGACTCTCCAAGTTGACACACTGTATAAACCATAACAGGCACATTCAGCAAATATTTGGACTGTCGGTCATAGTTATTTGAACCTTCAAAATAACTTCACTAATTTTTAGTTTTCCTACTACTCTTTTCATTATTATCTTTTTTTCTTATTCCCTTTTCCAAAATAAAGATTTCTGTGCAGACTTTAGAACACATGGTACAATGAGAACCATGCAGAAACTCTACATTCATTGCATCCAGGACTGAAGTGAAAGACGACAGCAGAGTGTAAGCTTTGCCTAAGCTTAGATCTGAACCAAAGACTAAGGTCTATTGGGTTTGCAGCAAACTCTTCTACTGATTTTCACTTCACGCATTGACTCGGTTTTCTCATCTAAAAATAATTGCTAATGATCCCATATGCACAAGGATGCCATGAGTATGAATTAGAGGACATCAGTGTCAGAAACACATGGTAATTGTAAAACAGTGCCTGTCACATCTGATCTGTCATAATTCCTCTCTAAACTACACTTAGCCTAGGAAAATAGCGAGAGATTTCAAAAAAGTATCTACAATGTGCGTTAATGAAGACCCAGTGGAAGCCAAAAAATCAATACATGACACATTTTTTTTTCAGTGTGATGTGTCATGATAGTTCTATTTGCAATATTTCATGGAGGACAGTAATTTTAATGCTTATCAAAGTTGTTGAATAGGCCCTTTGGGACTGTTCATGCTTAAGTTTCTTTATTAACTAAAAAGATGATAATCTGCCACAGGGCTCTAAACATATTTTAACAAATCACTCAAAACGATAAGGTCACTTCTCTAGCTTTATTCCCTAACTCTTGGGTGTTTCAACGTGATGACTTAGAGGGAAATGTCTATTACACTCATCAAGACTAAGGACTCACTCCTGCATGTTAGCCCAGCAGTGCCTCAAAAACATTACAAAATGCCATCGCTTATCTACAGCCAAAGCATCAGTGGGTCATTCTCATGCTCTTGAGATGCCTCAAGTCATCTTGCCAAAACAGCTTGTCATATATTAAATTAACCATCTTCTCCCTAAACTAGTTCCTTCCCCGCATTGCTGTCATAGCTAATATCAGTAAACATCCAGACACTCAAGCTAGGATCTTGAAAGTGGTTTTTATCCAATATTTGTCTCAACTATAGAATTAAGCATTAAATCTGTGTAATTTATATTCTCAGCAGTTATCAAGTCCAGCTAACTCCACTAAGTCCAAATCACTGTGTATTTTTCCTAGTTGGCACCATCATGTTTACTGTTTGGATTACAGTAGAAGCGACTCTGTTAACTTTCTTGCCTTTGCCCTGGCCTTTACTTCACATTCCACTTTCTTTCAGTGCAGCTAGAGGGATTCTTCTGAAGTTTAAGTAGGAAGAACACTTCACTGATGTAACACTTGAATGTCTGCAGCAGAGTTACTGGTGTATAACACAGGTATGTTGTATTAGTCACCTTCTTGTCACTGGGACAAAATACCTGATACCATGAATTAAAAAGAGAGAGGGTTATTTTGGCTCATAGTTTAAAAGTTTCAGTCCATGTCTGGCAGCCTTAAACAGAGGGATGAGTATGACAGAGGGCCTAGGTAGAGGGCAGCTGTTCGCCTCACAGGAGTCGGGAGACAGCGGCCAGGGAAGGAGGGACACCTCGCCAGGCCACGCTTCTAGTGACCGGTCTCTACAATCCCACCTCTTTTTGTCATTTGAAAGAGGATAAAAAATAACAAAATAACAACAACATAGACAAAAAAAAAAGCAAAAACAATAAAAATGATACAGGGCCTCAAAACAAAAACGACAGGAATTAACAGTGATTGTTACAGTACATACTGTTATCTTCAACGAAGTTGCTCAGATTACCGGATGTAAGAATGCAAGATTGATCAAACCATTAAGGAGAATAATGAATAATAATAAAACATTAGACATGATACAGAGCTTCGCTAGATGAGATGGCAGGAACTCACCAATGGCAACAAGTCAGCTGCAGTGCTTCTGTGATTTCACCACCTCCCCAAAGCCTTCCCTAGGGTACATGCCACTCTCGGGCATTACCTAGATCCAAAGCCTAATAGACCTTCGATGGTGTTTTGAACTGATAGGTGTAAATGAGACACAGTTCAACTGTGAGGGTTTCTACAACTTTGTTTAGTGATGAAAATACATATATTACCAAACATAAGAGAAATTTTGAGAATAATTTAAGGCCATGGCAGTAAATGTGTTTGATAAAGAAGTACAAATAGTTTGGTATAGATTAGATTTATATTGTTATCAAATAATTTCTGCTTATTCTTAAATATTATGCGCTTATAAATGTACAATGATTTACACATTAATTCACTTGACTGTCATAATAAGTCTGTAAAGTATGGTCCATTTTATGTATATTTAGTTCAATTTAGGTTCAGGAGGTTTATTGAGTTGTAACCAGTAGAACTTACACTGTATTTCTGAGGTAAGAGAATCATAAAAATAGTACACCACCATGCCTTTTCACATGCGTGGTTTGGGCACTGACTTTGGCACTATCTGGCCATTTGAAGAACCTACCATGTGGCTGGAATTATGCATGAAAATGTACTATGAAGTACTGGACTTGAGGGAAGCATGGAGTATAAATAAGGAAACATAAAACAATTTGCTAAGTGTTGTGATAAAGGAATGGAGGTATAAGAGATTGTGGAACCTAGAAAGAAACTAGTGATGATAACAGAAGGTGTTATGGTTTACATCTAGATGTCCTCCAAACCTCGTGTGCTCTTAGGCAGGCTTTTGGCATAGGATTGGGGTACTTCAGGTGACTTGCTGTTAGGAGGAAGGGCTGGGCTGGGGGAAGTAAGTTGATGGAGGCCTGACTTGACAGCTGTATCTCCCACCCAGCTCCTCTCCTCTCTCTGATTCCTAGCAGACATGGCATGAGCAGTGTTCTAATGCCCAGGCCCTTATACCATGCTGCTGACTATAGAGGCCTGAAACTTTGGAAACATGAGCTAAAGCTAACCTCTTCTTTTTCAAGGGGTGGGTGTTGGGTATGTTGTCTCAATCATGATGAAAGCGTTTGAGACAGATTTTGGCGTCAGAGAAGTGGAATCATTACAGCAATGCTCCCTGAACGCATGGTTCCGAGGCCTCTGGAACTAGGGCATAGGACTCTGGAAAGGTTTGCAGAGCCCCACTGGAGAAACAACTCTAGAGTGCTGTGATACAGATGGGAGGGGAGATTCTGATCAGTTCTTAGAAAATAAAAATACTTATCAAAAGTCAGATGACAATGATCAGGCTCAGAAGAGTTCTGCTAGGAACAAGGACTCCTTTGGTAGTTGGACTCCAGGCTGTGTATGTACGGAAAAGCTAGGACTATAGCTGAAAATATAACTTTTCAGCACATATGGGGTATGAGTTTTCTGTTGCTACTCTACAAGTATCACAAAATTTTTGACCTAAAATATATATTTATTATCTTACAGTTTTATAAGTCAGAAGTCCCAATTGTCTCATTAAAAAAAACTCAAAATCTCATCATGATTGCATTTCTATTGGTATCTCTAGAGAAGAATTTATTTCCTTATCTTCCTCAGCTTCTACAGGCTACCTGGAATCGTGTGGCTTATGACCCTTTCTCCACTTTTTAGGACCAAGGGCAGAGCATCTTCAAATTTCCTTATTCCTCTGCTTTTATGATCACGGATTCTTCTGTGCCTCTAACTGCCTCCTCTGTTCCCTTACAAGAACTATTTTGATCGCATTCTGCTCATTTTGGTAATCCAACATAATGTGTGCAGCTTAAAACCTTAGTTTAATTACATATAGAATGTCCATTTTCCATAGAAGATATCTGTATATTCCAGGGATTAGAAAATGCACATCTCTGATGAGGCCATTATCTCCTCTACCACATACTTACAGGAACTCAAGAGCAATGGTGAAGGGTATCTAAGACATGCCTTCCTGAAGATGGATCCCAAACAGAGCTCTTCTGGTGCAGGACCTTGTCTGACCTCCAGTGTAGAGCACATAAGCAACTGTGACTTCTACATAACAAAGCAGGGTAGAAAATGGCCAGACCCAGGAATTTAGTTCAGGGGGGAAGCCCCAGCCTGGCAAATGTGAGCTTCTGACTTCAGTTCTGGGAACCCACCCTCCCACAAAAAGAAAAGGGCCAGACAGGTAAGATGGGGTCAGGTAGAGGGCACTAAAGACCAATGAATTGATATTATTCCCAGTTCAAATGAAGTAAACTAAGATGGGACAACTATGAATGATATTGAGCAAGTGACTACCTTGTTCAAATTTAAATTTTCAAGTGATAATCTGGATACTATCTTGAGAATAAACTGTTGAGAGGAACCTGTGGAAGACAGGCACCCAGATAAGGGCTGATTTCCAGAATCATCTGAAAAATGGTGATGATTCATGCTAGTGTCTAACACTGACGCTGGTGAAAGAAGGTGGACAGCTGAGAAGTACTAAGGTTTTTGGCCTGACAACCTGGTGAGATATGGGGAAGAGTGTCAGGAGATTGTACAAGATATAAGTGTTGAGTTTTTGGTAAGTTAAAACTGGATATAACTTTACAGCACAAACAAAAATAAAAATAGACAAATGGGAATGTATCCCACTAAAAGTCTCCTCTATAGTTAGAGAATCAATTAACAAGAATGAGAGACCTATAGAATGGGAAAAAAATATTACAAGCCATATACATATTGCCACAGGCTAATATCCAAAATATTCAAGGATTTCAAAATCCCAGTAGCAAGAAGATAACAATCCACTGAAAAATTGACACAAAACCTAAACAGACATTTCTGAAAGAAGATACACAAATGGTCAACAGATCTTTATGCTCAGTATCTCTAATCCTAAGAGAAGGGTAAATTCACACCACAGTGAGAATCACACCACGCCTGCTAGCGCATCCATTATCAAAGTGATGAGAGATAACTCATACTGACATAGATGTAGAGAAAAAGAAATTCCTGCATATTATTGGCAGAGATATAAATTTGTGTAACAATTATGAAAAATGGCATGGCAATTCCTTAAAAATCTGAAAGAACTACCATATAATCCAATTATTTAATAAGGATATATTGCCACTTCTGGGTATATATCCAAAGGAACTGAAATTAATGTATTGAAATGGTATCAATGTTCATAGCAGCATTACTCACAGCAGCCAATTTATGCACTCAAAATAAGTGTCCATCTGTGCGTAAATGGATAGAGACAATTTCGAATATTATTGAGATTAAGAAAGCGTGCGGGAGGAGGATCCTGTCATTTGTGTAAGACTCATAAAACAAGAATCCTATGCTGAGCGATTCCATTAGGTGCAGAAACACAAACACTGAGGAATCTCACTTGTAAGCAGGATTTTAAAGGGCTGAACTCACAGAGGTAGAGAGTGGAATGGTTGTTACTGGAGAATGGTGGAGGAGGTGGCATCAGAACGTTGCTAATCAAAGTTAAGTTTCTGAGAAGTAAGGGGAGTGGTTTTGAGATTCGGGGCACAGCAGGATGACTACAGTTAACAAACCATGTCGTATGCTTGAAAATAACTACAAGAATAGATTTCAAATGTCTTCCCACAAATCTATAGGTAAAGAGAATGATAAATCTGTAAGTTAGCTTGATGTAATCATTTTACATTGTTTACATATATCGAAACATCACACTACACTTCATAGATGTATAAAATCATGACCTGTCATTAAAAATAATATATTTGTCCCTTGACCTCCAAAGGAAATACGTCATAGGACTCCAGAAAATATCCAAATCTGCTTATGCGCAAAGCTTTTATAAGAAATGGCAAAGTGTTTATGCATAACATATCCATTTCCTCTCACACATTTCAAAACATGTCTGGATTACTGACAACATTTAATGTGAGGTAAAAGCCATGTTAATTGTTATTGTACTGTGTTGTTTAGGGAAAAATGATGAGAAAGACTGTATATCTTCAGGATCCATTCAACTCTCAAGAAATAGTTGTGGTCTGTGGCTGGTTGAATCCATAGATGCAGAATCCCAGGATGTGGAAGACTAAATATATTAATTTTAAAAAGAAAAGATATTCATATTTCCCGTTAAAAAGTAATATTGAAAAGCCACTAGATTTACAAGTCTGATGTTTAGTGAAGACCTCTACGCTGGAAACAAGAATATGAGTGGGTGTTAGAACTGAAAATTAAAAATGATTAAACTGAGTAGAGAACTGCATGCTGCTCTATGCAAGCCAGGTAACTGATTAGGGAGATGAGCAGCTGATAGTTTATGCAAAGAAATGGTTACTCAGAAAAGCAGAAACTCAGGTAGGTTTGTGTCATGAAAACCAAGTGCAGAGGAGTTTCGAGAGGTGGAGAGTATACCTTAGATTTGCAAGTGTGCCGGGCCTCACCCTGGTGGGGGGAGACTGGAAAGCAGCACCCCGGCAACACCAGTGCGCAAGAGTGAGGAAGAGAGATAGAACAGTAACTGAGGTTGTTATGGTTGATACATTGTGTCAACTTGGGGAATCTAGAGGTTTAGTTGAGTGACTGAGGAGGAAGCTGGGGTGCTTACCTTGTAAACATCCTGAGCCTGTGGAGCAGGAGGGCATGGAGATTGTATGAGAGGTTCACGAAACCTGGGTGGGGGTAGGCTGTTTACAATGTAGGGGAGAAAAGGAGGCTGCTTATAGCCATTCTTCCCTTTTGCTGGTTGTTTTTACTGTGTGCTGCCGCCCTGAACAGTTTGCCCTCTGCCATGTGCCACTCTGTCTCTGAAGCAACCAAGTATGGACTGAAACCTCCACAAACTGTAAGCTAAATAAACCTTTCCTTCCTTCATTTTGGACGTTGGGTGTTTTGTCTCGGCAACTAGAGAAAAGTAACCAAGACAGAGGTGATAGAAGGTAAGCGGGTTTTATGTTTATTTCTTTCAAATTGAGAGAAATAATGTTTGATTGCGTTAAGGTAAGTAACATTCAGTGAACTGGGAATACTGACTCCATCAGAGAGGGTGAGAACCAGAGCTGACGTGAGAACTCTGAGTGGGTGAGCGGACATGGGATTTAGGGGATCTGACGATCTGGGAGCCCGGACAGAGCCACCAACAGGACAGGAGGGAATTTAGGATGGACAGGCAAGATGGGTGTGTGTCATAGCAGGAAGGTGTGAAAAACTTTTCCTCTTTTTCTTTCTTTCTCTCTATCTTTTATAAGTCAAGATACAAGGTCATTATCTGAGACTGTAGATAGTGAAATTGTTGGGGTTTTGAGAAGGTATGAGGTGATGGTTCAAGTGAATTGGACAGTAAATTATCAAAATAAGAATCATGAGAGTACAAGTTTGGATTGGGGATCCAATTAGGCCACTTTTAAAATCACCTTTCTCATTGCTGGCACAAAACATCCATGATTTAAAAGAAGAGAAGAGGGGAGGTTTACTTTGGCTCACAGTTAGACCCCAGTCCTTGGGATCCAAGACAGAAGGGCATGGCAGAGCACAGAGCGTAGGACAATCTGTACCCTTTCTGGTGTCCAGCAAGAAGATAGAAAAGAGAGGATCTGGGGGAGTGATACTCCCGCCCACGTCACACCCCAGTGTCCACTTCCTCCAAATGGGCCCCATCGCCTAAGAGCAAGTCGGGTTTGTGGGCCCCATGGTTCAGTCCCCTCCCCAAGCCCTGCCTGCAAAGTCAGGGGAGGCTGAGAAAACATTCTCGTGCAAAGCAGAGCCCTCACTGCTGATTACTTTCAAGAGGAAATAAGTGAGCAGTACTGTGTATTCTTCCTGGGGTTGGTTGTTTCACAGAACCACACAGAGCAGGGCAGTTCCACATAAGTGGAGGTGGGGTTTGTCAAACAAGTACAAAGTAGGTCATTGGTCATTGTGCACTTTCTGCCATCTAATCTTCAATAAAATATGGAATTGCCCAGCTGCCCTTATTTGTCATAATCAAGAGGTAGTTAGAGCAGGAAGTATGTCACGACTATTCAAGGATAGAAAAGCTGGTTTCAGGGCAGCCTGACACATCTCCACAAAACCCTTTATCACAGAATCTGCAAAGATATGATGGGCCATGACTGAAGTGATAGATCGATGTCAGAAGAAAGGACTTTGAATAGCAAGCAGTTAAGAAGTGTATTCATTGTCTGGATTTTTATGCTCCATTGATTTGAAATTGTACAAAGTATCATATAATTGATTTACCAGTAAAAGGCTTATAAACCATTGCATACTGAAAGACCATCTAAGATCTTACCATAACAAGGTGAGCAAGAAGTAAAAGGAAATCACAAAATGGAAACCGAAAGGGGGAGAAAGAACGACGGATAGGCTTGAAGCTGGGAGGAGCCACGTGCTTTTCTATTACTCACTCCTGCAGCTTTATGGGCCGTTATGCCTAAAACAATAAGACATTGATTCATATCTTGCTATTGTATCGCCTTACACAATGATGGTCTCAACATGTGTTTTCCTTATTGGTGATATATTTTCCAAAATATTGATTTTATTTAAATAGATACTTTATGATTGTTATGTCAAGCGTATTTATATAAAATTACTCCATCCATGACTTACGGGAAAACTTTCTTTTATTTTATAATGAGTCTCTAAAATTAAGATATTCAGCATAAAATATAGAGATCATTTTCTCTAGGGTCATGTCCATCCCACATATACAAGGACTCATGTATTAGATGCTTCGAATTTAGCACCTGTGATTCTTCCATTTACAGCTTTGCTTTAAAATTTTTTTGCTACACTTCCCAGTTAACTTTTTTTTCTAGGAGTCTAACCATCAGACTTGGATTTTAAAACATAGTAAAATTTAAAAGTAGAGATTTCTCCCTATTTCCTTTAAGTACTGGTCAAACTACACATGACTAGGGAGCAGATAAAGGAAGAAGTCACACAAAATAGTTGTAAACTTTTGAATACATAAAAAAGAAAGGGAATGATGTGTGATTTTAACACGGAAAATTTGGTTATAGCTTGTTATGTTATAATTGGTAAATTTAGGTACCTGTAGCTCCACATCAGACAAAGTTGGTTTCATAGTTAAAACATTCATGTGAAACTGGGTGCTCTTTAAAGAGCGAATTGTTCCCATAATAAATTTGCAACATACCACTTGATGACACAAATATCTCCGTATTGTCCCTTGCAGACTATGAGCATGTCAAATGCAGATTTCACTGCTTTCAGATAGATGAGTGGCTTTAACACTAATCTCACTGACTTATAAACTGTGACAATTTTATGGCCTCCTTAAAGTGTTCTAAGTTCATTGGAAAAGCAGCATCAATTTAGAGCTATGAAACATTCTCTATTCAATATTCTACAGACTATGTGCATTGGCGTGACCAGACAGAAGTGCCAGTGACTCACACTTGGAGCTAACTCCGGATTCATGTCACTCAAGTAATCAGCAAATAAACCAATTTCAAAACAAAAGGTCTTTTCAAAACTGAAACGTCCAAGTAGTTCACTTTCTGGCTACCTGGATAGAAGAGAGACTGTATCCTTTCGCTGTGCTTTAGATTTTCTTTTTTTGTTGTTGTTATTGTTATTACTGAAACACTGTAAAACAGTAGAAAAGGAGAAGATATACAGCTTTTCATCCAGTACATGAATAGTGACCTTTTTTCCCACCGTTAGTGCCTCACTAGCCCACACCTCCCTGTCTCTTGCTACTGAGCTTCCCTGGGAGGATCAGTTTTCATGGGCATAGCCCAGGTGAGGCTGGAACTCTTCCCTTTAGCTGTAGGTGCCACTGCCACAAGCTTTGCAGTGAAGTCCAAGGCTGGTGGTGGCAGCCATCCATCATGCATTCACATCACAGGAGAGAGGGACTTTTTCATTTGATTTATAACCAAGGAGGTCATTCTCCAGGGTAATGGCATTTGCACTAGAATGTTCAAAGCTCCCACTGAAACAGGAATCTTGTCATAAAACCCAGGAGCAAAGGAGAATGTGTGAACAAAGGCGCCATGGGAAAATTGTGCACTCCTAGTGCTTAGACATGCAGAAAGCATTTTCTTAAGGAGCTCTGGTATAAATTTAAAATACGGCATGTCTGGCAATTTCAATTTTTAACAACTAAGTCCTTAAAGAAAAGCAGGGCTAGACTCAAGAAAGAGAGGGAAGGTAAATTTTGGATGCAAATGAAGGCCAGCTGCCGCAGTTGGGGAGAAAGAGAGCATTAAGAAAAATGTACCTGCCACAGAATTGATAGGGGGTCAATACAAGTTATTCTCTGATCAGGAGAGCTCTCTATAGCAGTACCTGGGAGTGATGTGGATACAGTCTGATTGCCAGAGAAGGTTTCTCTAGTGTTTTCTTCTCAGAATTTGTTTTGTCAAGTCCAGTTTTATTGTTACCAAAGAAAACACAGGTGTTAATTCAGGACAAGGGAAGATGTTTTGGAGTCAGAGATAATCAGCCTAATTATGTATCCATGGGCTGCTCCCTAGCAAGGGTGGAGCAACCGCAAGCCTAGCCAAGCAGCTGCTGCCTCCGGGAGTAGCTGTGCTTCCTGCAAAGGCTCAGCACCTCTGCCTGGCCTGGCTCCCTTTTGGCTCACTAGGCAGTGAGAGCTGTCAGATAAAATTCAGAAACACAAAAAGCATGATGCATATCTTCAACAAGTTAAACCAGGAGGAAGCTTGGAAAATTGATCTACTGCCCTTTGAGGCTTGATGGAGAGAACCACCAACGCAGCCTGTCCTAAAGTAATCTTCACAGTAATGGCAGAGCACCCTAAGCAAGGGAGGCCCTAACGAACAGCAAATGCAGGTCTTTCCAGTATCCACCAGAAGCAAAGTCAAGAAAGAAAGGTAGAAAGGAAGACTGGTTTGATGTTGAAGTGATTTGTTATGAATAAACTACAATTCAAAGATATATTCTTTACATAGGTTATCAAATGAAAATAAAAATGAAGGAAGCCTTAGGAGACCAGAGTGTGGGAAAATTATTACAAGTGATTAGGCAACTGAATGCTATCTCACCCCTTCGGTTGAAAGAGAACTCTCAACATAATTAACACTACTTGACTCCCAGCTGGACAGGCCTTTCTGCGGGGCCTGGGCTGTGGCACTCCCTCATCAGAGGCAGTGCAGAGAGAAAACTGTGTCAAGGCAGCCTGACACGGGCTCGATGCAAGACGCTGGGAAAACCAGCAAGAGCCGGAGCCATCGTCCACCACTACCTGCAGCAGCAACACCAGGCCCCAGCTCTCAAAGCTGCCAAAGTGGCTGGACACAAGAGCTATCTCAGAAGCAAAGCAATGGAACTGCTGACTTCCTGAATGCAGAGGGCGAGTGTCGGAGCAGCTGCGAACGCGGCACGCATGGCCGTGCTCTCTGGCGCGCTGCCCCCATGTGCAGTGAAGGGCGCAGAAGAAGACGCGGACTTGGAGGGGAGATCGCCCGCTTGATTTTTAGGATCTCAAGTTTAAAATGTTTCTGGGATCTGAAACACATGTGACTGGTAAGAAGGATATGGTATGTGTGACAATGAAATAGTGAGGTAGAAGAAAGAATTTAGTATGGAGAAGGGAAAGGGATTTTTCCCTAATGTTTAACGATGCTCGGCAAGGATAAATCTCCCCAGGTCCTTTTTTTTCCCTGAGGAATTACTCTCCCCCTCTTGGGCAAAGATTTTTTCCCCCTCCTCTGTACAAGGGATTATCTTCACGCCTGAAAACACTTCTCCATATATTTCACATTATCTTAGAAATTATGGCTAATATTAAGAAGGAACTTAATGCTGGGGATTCTATCCTGGGCCTAGTACATATTAGGGAGTTTGGGCTACACCCTCAGCTCCAAATTATGTTTTTCACACACAGAAAATAAATCTCTGTTTTTGCACTACACTATCTGTATAATATTCCTTTCATCTTAAAATTTGGACTATACTGGCTAATGTTTTTGTAAAACATACATAATATTCATTCTAACAGATAAGCTCATTCTTTCTCTGTAACTATAACTTATGAGAATTTTAAAAAAATGTATCCCTCAAATGCTCCTCAGTTATTCTTCTAGTAAACCCTGTGGGTAAAATTACTTGAGCAATCTCATATTATTGGAATGTTTGGTTGTTTCATTTTGTAAAAATTTTGCATAAAATTACAAGGACCCTAAGTGTAGCAAAATACTTTCACCAATTGTTAACTTTTCCTTAGGACAAATTTCAAGATACAGTATTTTTCTTAAAAATGTTAAAGATTCTGGTAAATATTATTAATTTCCCCAGAAAAGCTGTACCAATGCATACCACCTCACACACTGGAATTTATTAAGCTTACATATTTTCCATATGCCTTCTCTATGCTTGATGTTATCATTAAAATGATTTTGGTAAATGGTAAAATGAAATTTTACTGTCTACTTTTGAAAATTATCAGTGTATTAAATATTTTTACATATTTTTTCAGCCATTGTGATATTTCTTTTGTATTAAATATTTGTGCTTTGGTTTTTTCCCATTATTTATGATCATATTTACACAAAACATGTAATAATTTTTTATAATTTGTATTCACTTTTCTAGTCTTATTCTTTTAACGTACACAAAACTTTACTTTTTAATGTTTAGTGTTTGAGTTTTTCTTTGTCAATTTTCCAGTGTGGATATGCTACAAAATGCATTAAAATTGCTTTATAATTTCACCTTTTAAACTTAACTATTTAGGTTCACTGTAATTTTATGTACAATATATTTTGGGAAAATATGATATATTTCCTATCAGATAATAATGAAATAATTGTCCCATGAACACATGATAGACCACAGAGCAATAGATAATGAACATTCAGAGAGGGTATTTTTATAATTTAAAATAATTTTGAAATGTACTCTAAACAGTAAAATAGGGGAAGTATGAAAAAGAAGAGAAATAATAAAAGGTGTGTTCTAGAATATTATAGTGTACTTTAATGTTATAATAGCTTTGTTTTAGTTAACATCATTCTAGATTATCTCTGTTTCTTGATATGTGAAGCCATTAATTTTGTATTTTAAAGTCTTCTACATTAACTTTTAGTGCTTTGTTCTTTTTCTACTGGTTAGTTTCTGGGATTCTCTATTTTGGGGGATACTTTCATCAAATGTTTGTTGATTCGTTATTGATTTTGTTGTTGATGTTGTTGTGATTGTTCTTCTCTTACCTTTTCTGCCAGGATTCTTTTCTCCTCAGGGTGTGCACTGTGTCTGTCAATCAGATATAGCCTGCTTTAGGAAGTTATCAGGGCAGGAAGGCCAGATGCTGTGTATTCTCTGATTATGAGGCCTCCTGTGTGGACAATCACCAAATGTACTCACTAGGTTTCTGTGGGGCTCATCCCTGACAGATTGTGGACACTCACTGCTCAGCCCCTAGGTCAAAGACTCATCTATTTTTGTCCTGTTGCTTGGCACACACCAGGTGAAGGGATCAAAGGAAAGTGTGGAGGCTGGGCACCTCACTTTCTTGGCTTGATTGTATCTGGTTCTGTGATCTGGAGCAAACTAAGAACGGTTCATGCTCTGTATTTCAGGTTTTGTTGATTTTATTGTCAATCCATATACTTGAGCTCTTGCACTGGGAGAATGCCTCACTAATTCCCCAGTGAATTACTTTCTTAGAGAAGTAGGAAAAATATAGTAACTATGAACTCAGTGGCTTAAAATGAAAGAAACATAGTTGCTCAAAATTCTGGAGACCAAGTGGCTCATGCTCCCTTCATCCTGACTCTGCCACTCCCAGCTTTTGCTGGCCACTGGCTTTCCTTGCCTTGTGGCAGTGCCACCTCTATCTCTGCCTCCACCTCTGCATGTCACCTGCTGGGTGTCTGCCTAAACTGCCTGCACCTGGTCCTTACCAAATATTTGTGATTATATTGTGAGGTCCACCTGAATTTTCCAAGGTAACCTCATTGACTCACAAGCCACCATTTGAGCACATTTGTAAAATCATAACTATATAATGTAATATTCACAGATTATAAAGATTAGGGCTGTTACAGTTTATGTCTAGATGCTCCCTCAAAACTTTGCATTCTCAGGTGGTGTTTTGGGGAGAGAAGTGGGTCATGGGTATGGGATTCTCATGGACAGATTAGTCTCTCTGCTTCCTACTATTGTGCCATGAGTTCTTTTTCCCTGCCATGTGGCTCTGTCCTGGGGCCATCACTGGAACTAAAACCTCTATGAACTGTGAGCCAAAATAAGCTTCTCATGTAATTTGTGGGTGTTGAGTATTGTGTCTCAGTGACAAGGAATGTACCTAAGACAGGGACCTAATAATACCTTCGAGGGGCACCACTAAGCCTAGTAATTCCATTAGGGTTTTTTGTCATTTTCTTATGGATTAAGATTTTCTTCCCTCTTCTTGTTTTTTATATTATAAAGATTAAAGAAAGAAAATATACATGTTATGTTACACATCATATATTAAATATATTTGATTAAATATAAAATTATATACATATATCTATTATATCTTTATATGTACAGAGTTGACCAAGAAATGTATACAAACTTCAGTAAAAGATAAACTTATATAAATATTTTAATAATAAATTTCTTGAGACATCATGAGGTTAATACATGTTATCTTTGGTCTCTACAGTTATAAGAGGTGCTCAAAGTGTTGGCAATTTTCTTCCAGACATTTATTAGTACAGCAAACTGCTGCTTGAGTAACCTTGCTGCACATACATTTTCAATTTCTTCCCTAAGGACCAGCAGGATAGTGAGTTTTCTACAACATAAAACATCTTCTGGAGTCTCCCATACCAGGTTAATACCATCTGTTGAAAAAAACTATCATACTGTTTTTCTTTTCCTGGAGTATGTGTACATTTATTTAGGGGACTCTGTATATTCCAACTACTACTTCTCACAATCACTGTATATAAAATATCATCATCAAACTTATATAATAGGTACTTGAGTGGACAGATAGACTCATAAGTCTGAGTAGTAAAACAGGAACCCACTCAAGTATAAGGAATCTTGGTGCTTGAAACAGAAGGAAGTTCAAGTGAGGCTAAAATTTATAGATTATGTTTGATCAGTAATGTGGAAACTGGCAAGCTTCTTGGAGGCAACATAAAGATACACTAACTAAAATTCTTTATTTCCTTTTTCTATCTACTATGCTTTTCTTTTATCAAATTGAATTTCTGGTAAATTAAATATGTAAATGTAAAAACAGAGGAACGTGAAAAGTAACAAATAAGAATGAATGAAAACAATATTTTGAGTCTATATTTAAATTATTTTAAATATAATTTAAAATAAATTTGAATATATATTTAAACATTTGATTAACTGAAAACAGTAAAGCCTTGGATTGTGAGCATAATTCCTTCTGAAAACATACTGAAAAAAAAATGAGAACATACTGTTGTCTAAAGCACTTATATAGCAAAGTGAATCTTCCTATTAAAAAAATGGAAATTCAGATGACTAATCCACAACCCCAAAAATACTCATATAAAAATGATTACAATTTGGTAATATAATACAAATAAATAAAGAAAATATACAAAGAAAAATATACAAATTAATCTGCATTTACTTTCGAAAATGTTCATGGCTGGCATGAGGGAGACAATAGAGTAGTGGGCTGCTGTGTGGGAAGACCCTCACTAAGGGAATCAGTGCTATCTATTGGCTCAATGGAATCCTTTAATTTTTGAGCATATTTAACAAGGAACTTACCCAGTAGCAATTGCTTTTGCCTCTTTTTGAGGATTTCATAAAAATGTGACACTGCATCATTGTTAAACAGATTCATCACTCACACTGATAAAATCCTTAAGTGGTACTTCTGTACAAAATTTTGCACTGTTTCTCACATTTTACACATCTCCCTAATTGTATCTGAAGCCTGGGATTCCTCTGCCTTTTTCCCCTCCTCCTCTGTACAGCTATCTTCCGCAACCTCTTGATGCTGGGAGAGGATCATGCACAAGCCCACAGCTGGAGAGAGAGAGGACAATTGCCTCTGTCGTGATCGTGTGACATTGGGTGTCACATGCTACTCATATTGTAAGACATCATTTGTTTATCAAATTAAACTTCATTAGAAATGTTTGCTTCCCTGGCAGAACACTCACAGAACAAGTTACACACAATCCAAGGCTCCACTGTACTTATATTTTGGTGGTGTATGACTTCATAAGCTCAAAGCTACAGGCGGACATACACATGTCTTAAAAAAGAAAATTATCAATTAATAAAAGTACTTGAAAGCAGTTTAAATAATAGAGACATTTATTATTCCAAATGATATGAAGCCTTGTAATCAATAGTTTTAAAGTTTTCGCAAAACCTCAGTAATAAAATTAATTACTCAGGCTTTTTGTGTAGCTCTGCTAGGTTGTTCTTCGTGTAGAGGACTCATGCTCATTCCTGTTCTTTGGGTTGCAGGCATCCATGTGAACAAAATTGGCATGAAAGACATTTATAACTGCTTACCATATAGGTGGGTTCCATCCCTGTGGATTCATCCAACAAGGATAGAAAATGTTGGGGAAAACATGGTGTCTGCATCACACATGTACTGAAATTCTTTCTTCATCATTATTCCCCAAGCAGTTCTATTTACAGAGCATTTACGTTGACCTAGGTACCATAAATTACCTACAGATTTTTTTTTTTTTTTCGGCACTGGGGATTGAACTCAGGACCCTACGCTTGCTAGGCAAGCGCTTATTCCACTGAGCTATATCCCCAGCCCCCTACAGATGATTTAAAGCATACAAGTGGATATACACAGGTTTTGACTAAATGCTATGCCATCTTATTTAAGGGACATGAACAGCCTCAGATGTTTGTATTCATGGAAGATCCTGGATCCAATCCCAGGTTAATACCAAGGGACAACTCTATTTTTATCAGAAGACAGTCTTTCCAGGAGGACTCCCAAGTCCACTCCTGCATGGCCAAATGGTAGGATTATCATATATTA
Organism: Dinomys branickii; assembly: GCA_004027595.1. Lineage (NCBI taxonomy): Eukaryota > Metazoa > Chordata > Mammalia > Rodentia > Dinomyidae > Dinomys > Dinomys branickii. The sequence goes on from PVLD010007576.1 coordinate 20,646, forward strand.
ATGTCCTAGCTCCAAGAGAGTCTGGAGGACTGGCTTTCTGAGAAGTCAGCCTCCACAGTGGCAGTCAGACTCTCAAAGAGACAAGAAGCGCATCCATCTTGACCTGCATCCATCCATCCTGACCACCTTGCTTTTGGCTGGTGTAGAATAGATGAACAGAACAGAGAATTTTTTCTCTCAATGTTTGGCATGATTTGCTCCTGAGGAACAGTTCTCAGAATTTAGAGGTCAAGAATGGGAATTTTTGATGGGAAATAACATTTTAGTATAGGTGGTCTAGTAAATATATGAAACATGACATATTGGAAAAATGCATTCTTGAACAAATATGTTTCAACAATATTTTTCCATTAAAATACATTCTTTAATTTAAAAAAATGAATTAGCTTATGCAACATTTACTATATAATATATATAATATCAAAATGAGAAAAAGCGTGGTGATTACATAGTAATATAAATACAATGAAAATATGTCTTAAACTTTTCCTTTATATTTAATGTATCATATAAGGAAAATTTTGGGAATTTAATATTTTTCTTCCTAATCTAAGCACATGCAATTTATGCAGTTACTTAAACTGGAAAAATGTATTAGACAATAATAAATACATACATGTTTATCTACAGGCGAACATTTATTGATCTGAAGGTAATGATGTGGCAAAATTACTTTCCAGCCAGACTTCCTTCAGTAGCACCTGCAGACAAAACAGGCGGCCATGATGCGATAGGACTTGTGAAAAGACATCTTGGTGTCATCTGCTTGTAGGCTTGGTAACATTTGTGCTCAGTTTTGTGTCATGTAATATCTTCCCATTAATAGTAAATGATCCTTTTTCAGTGTAATTTATAATATTTTCCAAACAAGAAATGACCTCAGAGTGGACCAACTTCCACCCAGCCATTAGGACCTACTGCCCTGTCTATTTCACCAAATATCCAGTCAGAGCAAAACTAGCCTGTAAAATTGCATCATCTCTATACATCAACTTCTAAAAAATAAATACAAATAAAATTACCTCCATATTCAAATTAGTGCTAAGAATGAGTAATTTTAAAAGGATGAGTATATCCATTATGCACAAACCTGCTAATAAAAAATAAAAACTGCTTTCATATGAGGCCTTTTAATGTTGATGATTAATCGTAAAGGGTCTTCTACTGTTCTATTAGTTTATAAAGACACAATATTTTCTACCCATGTGATATTTGAATTTTTAAAACGTGGTACTCAGAAATTTTGCTGAGATTGCAAGAAGCACACTTACAAGCTGCTCCTAGAAGTGGGCACGGTGGCACATACCTGTAATCCCAGAGACAGGAGAATTACAAATTTGAGGCCAGCCTGATAAACTTAGCAAGGTTCTATCTCAAAATTAAATAATTTTCACAAAGGTTGGAGGATGTGACTCTTGGTAGAGTACTTACCTAACATACACCAAGTCTGTCTTCAATCCAGCAGTACTACACACAAACACACATACACACACACACATGCTTAATAAGACATAGACATGACCTAAAATTGAATGATTTAAAAGACAGTGATAGAAGCAAAAAGAATCCAGACAAATACTAACAAAAAGAACACTGGGACAGCAATATTAGAATCAGAAAGAGTATTTAGGCCAGAAAACACTGTTAGTTATAATCATTACTTAATGAAAGGAGCAAATCTCAGGGAAGATATTAAAATTTTAACCCAGGCAAAAAGGCAAACAATAAAAATAGAAATTGTAATTGAAGTTGACAAAGCAAATCACCATATTGGAGATTTTAACATATTGATATTAAAATGATAAATCAAATTAGTAAATATATAGCAAAAAGTTTAAAGCATTAAACAAACCAATAAAGAAGGGTGGTATAATTGCTATCCTTGGGAACTTCCGGGAAGATGGTGACCAGGTGAACAGCTGAGGGAAATTCTCCTAGAGACAGATCTCTTGTGCGCAGGTGCCAGGTCCGGGGCTGTGAAATTCCAACTGAACGTGTTGCTCTGCGCTGCCTGAGCATTAACAGGTCAGCTGGATTTGCCGCGGCGAGGAGTGGGCGGGCCCTGAGAGCTGGGTGCCTGAGGAGATCTGCGCGGCTCGCAACAGCTCAGCTGAGTCTGCGTACCCCCGAGGGTGATCGGGGTGGAACGGACCCTCCCATCTCCCAACCCTGAACGGCTCGCAGGTGGGTGTGACCAGGAATTTTTGGCGGCGGCAGAGCAGGGCGGTCTTGGAGACAGCGCTCCTCGCGCAGACTGAGCTAAGCCAGGCAGCGGACCTGGGTCCCGCTCAGATCCCCACCCCCGCAGCCAGCGCCATCCTCGGCCAGAGAGCAGGCACTGCGGTGGCTGCGGTCGGTGGCTCCTGCAAGAACGCCGAGGAGGCAGAGAAGCACTGGGGAGTGGCGCATTGCAGGCGAGGCACGACATATTAGCAATTTGGGGATCTCCTGCTGCAAGATCCCAGGGTGAGTTGATTTGGTGCCCTGACCGGTTTTTTGAGTTGGGGAGAAGCTCCTCCCAGCGAGGGACATCTGAGCAGCACTACTGACTGCATGGTCCCCAGGACGGAAGAGCTGGCTGGGCGCCCTGACCGGTTTTTTGAGTGGGGGAGGAGCTCCACCCAGGGAGGAACACCTGAGCGACCCCCTGCCAGCACGGTCCCCGGGAAGGTGAGCTGATTATGGGCCCCAGCCAGGACTCTGGGTAGGGAGTAGGTAGGCACACAAAGCAGCATATGAGCAGCCTACTGAGCAGAACTGTCAGCAGAAAGCTTAAGGGACATTCTGCTGAAGAGAAGGAGTCATTGGAGCAGCCTTTGCAACAGACCTTTGCCTGGTGAACTGCCTGGGTAATTTATTGCTCAATATTTTGAATCTGATACCCAAAAATGGGAAGACAGAAGAACAAAACGCAGTCTCAGAACACAACACCACCCAGAACAAGTCTTGAATGCGAGGATACAGGGGAACTAGGAAGCCACATACCTGCAAATTCTGAAACGATTGCATCTGAAACACTGAAACAACTCCAACAGGGCATAGAAGAGCTTACAGCAGAAATAAGCCACACACCTGCAATAATCTCTCCGACAAAAAATGAACTGAAAACTATAATGGAAGAAATGTGCCATACACATAGAGAAGAAATAGAAAAAAGATTAGAAGAAAGTAGGAAACAAATGGAAACATTACAAGAGCAATTTAGGAATGAATTACCAAGAATGAAACAGGTCCAAAGAGATTGCCAGGATTTGAAAACTTCTACTGAAAGCTTGCAAAACCACTTAAATGAAACCGAAGATAGAATTTCAGACCTTGAAGACAGCATGGCAGCCTATGAGCGTGAAAGGAAGGATCTCATAAAATCATCAAAGACCCAAGAAAAGTCAATCCAACAGCTGCAAGATGAGGCAAAACGAAATAATATTTGAGTTAAAGGAGTCAGTGAAACAGCAGGAGACCACACAAACGTTATAAAAAGAATATTTGCTGAACTAATAACAGAAAATTTTCCAAACAAGGTAAAAGATACTGAAGTACAGTTAATCGAGGCATATAGAACCCCAACGATCGGTAATCCAAAGAAAACCACACAGACATATAATAGTCAAGGTCCCAGATATCCAGCAAAAGAACACAATATTAAAAGCTGCTAGAGAAAAGAAACAAATCACCTATAAAGGAAAGCCCATCAGAATTACAGCAGACTTCTCAATGGAAACCATGAAATCAAGAAGACCTTGGAGTGAGATATTGCAGATTCTGAGACAAAACAACTTCCAACCCAGACTGATGTATCCTGCAAAACTATCCTTCAAATTCAATGGAGAAATAAAATATTTCCACGACAAAGAACAACTGAAGAACTTCATGAGTGCCAAACCACCATTGCAAACAGCACTAAAAGATATTCTAGACAGAGAAAAAAGAGACCACAATCCCAAGAACAACAAGAGAAATAGCTCCCTAAACAGAAAAAGCAAGTAAGCAGTCAGCAAAAGAAGGAAAACAACAAGCAAATAACATGACTAGAATAAGCCAACATATAACCATGATAAGCATTAATGTAAATGGCCTCAATTCAAAAGTCAAAAGGAAAAGATTGGAAGAGTGGATTAAGGAACACAATCCAACGATATGCTGTATACAGGAAACACATTTTACTCAAAAGGAAATCCACAGGCTGAAAGTTAAAGGATGGAAAACAACGCTCCATGAAACAGGTCCCCAGAGAAAAGCAGGGGTAGCTATTATGTTTGCAGACAAGGTAAACTTCAAACCAAAAACAATCAAAAGAGATAAAAAAGGCCACTACATACTAGTTAGGGGAAAGCTGCAAGAGGAAGAGATAACAATCCTAAATATTTATGCACCAAACAAGGGAGCACCAAACTTTACAACTCAAGTCTTAACAAACGTGAAAAGTCAACTAACGAATAACACTATTTTAATGGGGGACCTAAACACCCCTCTGACGCACAGAGACAGGTCAACTGGACAGAAACTCAGCAAAGAAGTAACAGACCTGAACCAAAAGTGTGAACAAATGGACTTAGTAGATGTATGCAGAGTGTTCCACCCAACAACATCAGAATACACATTTTTCTCAGCTGCACATGGGTCTTTCTCTAAAATTGACCACATTCTAGCCCATAGAGCATATCTACCTAAATGCAAAAGAATCGAAGTTATCCCATGCATATTATCTGATCACAGTGCAATGAAACTGGAAATTAATGACACAGGGAACTCCAAAAACCGCATAAACACTTGGAAATTAGACAACATCCTGAGTAACCAATGGGTCACACAAGAAGTTAAAGAAGAAATTAAAAAATACCTACAAATAAATGAAAATGCAAGTACAACTTATCGGAATCTGTGGGATGCAATGAAGGCAGTCCTCAGAGGGAAATTTATAGCAATGAAATCATATATAAAGAAAATAGAAAGACAGCAAATAAATAGCCTAATGCTACAACTCAAACTCTTAGAAAAAAAGCAACAAACCAAGCCAAAAGCCCAAAGAAGGGAGGAGATTATAAAACTCAGGGCAGAAATTAATGCAATTGAGATGAAGAAAACTCTACAAAAAATAAGTGAATCAAAGAGTTGGTTCTTTGAAAGAATAAATAAAATTGATAAACCCCTGGCCAACCTTATCAAAAAAAGAAGGGAAAGATCTCAAATTCATGCAATAAGGAATGAAGAGGATGAAATCACCACAGATCCCACAGAAATCCAAGAGATCATTAATACCTACTTTGAAAATCTTTACTCCCATAGGATAGAAAATTCAGAAGAAATGGACATATTCCTGGAAATGTATAAATTACCAAAATTGAGTCAGGAAGATGAAAAAATCCTGAACAACCCAATATCAATTAAGGAGATTGAAGATGTCATAAAAAACTTAGCAACTAAGAAAAGCTCAGGCCCTGATGGATTCTCAGCAGAATTCTACAAAACATTCAGAGAAGAGCTAATACCAACACTCCTCAAACTCTTCAATGAAATTGAAAAGGAAGCAACTCTCCCTAACACGTTTCTGGAGGCAAGTATCATACTGATACCAAAACCACAGAAGGACCCAACCAAGAAAGAGAACTATAGGCCAATCTCTCTAATGAACGTAGATGCAAAGATACTCAACAAAATACTTGCAAATAGAATACAGCGAATCATAAGGAAAATTATACACCATGACCAGGTAGGATTTATTCCAGGAATGCAGGGACGGTTCAATATTTGCAAATCAATTAATGTAATATATCATATCAATGCAGACAAAGACAAAAACCACATGATTATCTCAATAGATGCAGAAAAGGCTTTCGACAAAGTCCAACATGCATTCATGTTAAAAACCTTAGAAAAAATAGGAATAGATGGCCTCTACCTCAATCTGATCAAAGCCATCTATGACAAACCAACAGCCAACATCATACTAAATGGACAAAAACTGAAAACTTTCACTTTAAAGTCAGGCACAAGACAAGGATGTCCATTGGCACCACTCCTATTCAACATAGTCCTGGAAGCATTAGCCAGAGCAATTGGACAAGAGAGAGAAATAAAAGGAATAAGGATAGGAAAGGAAAAAGTTAAACTATCACTATTTGCAGATGACATGATACTATACATGGAGGACCCCAAAAACTCCACAAGAAAACTCCTGAAATTAATCGACAAATTCAGCAGCGTAGCTGGATACAAAGTCAACACCCAAAAATCAATAGCATTCCTATACATGAACAACAAACAGACTGAGAGAGAAATTGAGGAAACCATACCCTTTACAATAGCAACCAAGAAATTAAAATACTTAGGAATCAACCTAACAAAGAATGTGAAAGATTTATTCAGTGAAAACTACAGTACCCTGAAAAAAGAGATCAAAGAGGATTTCAATAAATGGAAAAACATACCCTGCTCATGGTTAGGAAGAGCCAACATTGCAAAACTGACCATACTACCAAAACTGTTGTACAGATTCAATGTAATTCCCATTAAACTACCATTAGCATACCTCACAGATCTAGAGAAAATATGCCTTAAATTCTTCTGGTACCAGAAGAGACCCAGAATAGCAAAAGCAATCCTGGGCAACAAGGACAATCAGGTGGAATCACAATCCCTAACCTGAAATTATACTACAAAGCTACTGTAATAATATCAACCTGGTACTGGCTAAAAACAGACCTGAGGATCAATGGAACAGACTGGAAGATGCAACCACAATGAAAAACACACTCAGCAACCTAATGTTTGACAAAGGAGCCAACCAAACTCACTGGAAAAAGGATGATCTGTTTAATAAATGGTGCTGGAAAAACTGGCTTGCCTCTTGCCAAAAACTGAACATAGACCCAAGTCTATCACCATGCACCAAACTCAGGTCAAAATGGATCACAGATCTCAATATTAAAACAGAAACTCTAAATCTATTGGAAGAGAAAGTAGGTCAAAATCTTGAAGACATAGGAGTAGGAAGAGAGTTCATGAACAAAAATGAAACAGCTAGGGAAAGACTTCAAAGAATCAATAACTGGGACCTCATCCTACTGAAAAGTTTTTGTACATCTAAAGAAATCACCAACAAAGTAAAAAGAAAACCCACAAATTGGGAAAAAATCCTAGCTAGCTGTCCTTCAGCCAAAGGTCTTCTATCTAGAGCATACAAAGAATTAAAAAACATGTACCTATCCAAATTCAAAGGCCCAATCCAGAAATGGGCATCTGAGATGAATACACACTTCTCAGAAAAAGAAGTACAAATGGCAAATAAATATATGAGAAAATATTCCACATCCTTAGTCATTCGAGAAATGCAAATAAAAACACCACTGAGATTCCATCTCACCCCAGTAAGAATGGCCAGTATGAAAAAATCATCCAATAACAAATGCTGGCGAGGCTGTGGAGAAATAGGGACTGTATTACACTGCTGGTGGGAATGCAGACTGGTGCAACCACTGTGGAGAGCAGTTTGGAGACTCCTCAGCAAACTAGGTCTAGAGGATCCATTCAAACCAGCTATTCCACTTCTGGGTATTTTCCCAGAAGATCTGAGAGCATCATATCACTCTGATATATGTGTACCCATGTTTATAGCAGCACAATTTGTAATAGCTAAATTGTGGAAGCAACCCAAATGTCCATCCACAGAAGACTGGATTTAAAAACTGTGGCATTTTTATACAACGGAATATTATTCAGCTATGCAGAGGGCAGATATGGAGCCTTTGTAGGCAAATGGTCAAAATTAGACAACATACTCATCAGTGAAATAAATCAGAGGTACATGTGCAGGCAACGTATTGTGTCACTGGTGTAAGAACCTGGGGGTGGGAACATAAAGTAAGAGATATGAAGGAAATCTGTTCAAATGTAAAGAACGGAGGGGACGAGGGAAAGGAGAAAAGAATGAGGCAAAAATTTATGTATGTATGTATGTAAGTATCTGTGTATATACATATGTGCAGGATGGCTAATGTGGTTCTACTATTGACTTATGTCATTGAATGGTAAGGAATAGTTGATGACTGATTGATCAATCTTGTATGTCTTTATGTGTTCTCCAGTGCATACATTTTGAAGATATCAATATGAAATGCAACAAATATTGTTGATTTTCTGTTGCTTTGTCTATAGTTCAATTATGATTATAAGTTTATTGTGTGACTTTGTGTCTCTGTTAATGCTTTTCATTTTTTTTTCTCTTTTTCTGTTGTAGTTGATGTAGTTCTTTTTGGTTTCACACTATAAAAAGAAGTTGTACTACTGACTTAGGTCACTTTATTGTAAGGAATAGTAGATGATTAATTGTCTGATGAATTTTGCAAGTCTATACCTATTTTCCTGAATATACAATTAGAAATTATCAATATGTAATGCAACAGCCATTGATGATTCCCTGTCACCCTATCTGTAACTCAGATTTGATTGTACTATTCTTATGCTACCTTGTGTATGTTTGTTAATATCTTTTTTTTATTATACTTTTAAAATAAAAAAAATTGCTATCCTTTATCCCACAATTAGAGTATGTACTTTTTCCCCAGTAACAAATGGGAGATTCGACTACTGAGAGGTTATGAATAAATAACCAATTGCAAATGGGTTGATAATGTACTCATTTCTCTAATCATAATGTGCAAGGTACAATTCAATACCAAAATAATGGCTGTGGATTCTTACATATTTGGGAAATGAGAGTTGTGACAGGAACGTATTTTGAGATTTATGAAGTAAGCTTAACCTTTTGGGTTGGTGCCTATCTAGTTAGTTCCAGTGCATTCTGGCATCACAGAACTCAGAAGACAAATCCTGTTTGATCACAGTGTATTTCTCTGACTTTGGAGAAGCCTTGATTCATTCTGCTGCCATCTTTATGCAGAATTTCACTTCTATCATCTTGATATACTTAGTTTGTAAAGACAAAAATATAATTTTGAGGATTTTAGTACTAGGGTTAAGCTAATACCATGTGACAAATTTAAGTTCTGTGTCTTAAAACCTTTTGCACAGCATGGGAATCATTTGTTTTTCTTTTCTAAACATTTTATGGGTACATGTTTGTAATACATAAGAAATACATTCAGTATGGGGAATTGGTACATATACATATCTCATCTTGCTTCTTTTTACTTTCCTTTGTTTCTTGAGCTCCAGAACAAGCTAACATTTAGTTCCCGCAACCATGTCTGCCCATCTCCCACTCATCTCTCACTCTTGTAGTTCACTATTTCACTCCTGCCCTTCTGTCCACTCTTTCAGCACTCCCTTCGTTTTCCCCTTGGCATTTGACCTTTTCCTAATTCACTGAAAGTTTAGGAATGGATCAGAAGAGAATTTCCATCATTTTCATGACTGTCTCCAAATAACTAGAATCACTGGCTCTTTCTTGAGTTGCTAGGGAAGCACGGAGTTTTCTTTCTTTCTCATTTACACAATGTCTTCATCCAGGACCTTGCTACCTCCTTCTCTTTCGTGAGCAATGTGTGTGCATCAGTTTCCATCTTGTAAAGTAAATAAAAACCAATTATTTTCTGAGCCCCCATTTCCTCCCACAAACTGCTGCATTTTGACTTATTTCCCCAGAAATGTTCTTCCCTTAAGTGTCAGTTCCCCCATTCTCATTCTCAGTCAGACTTTTTCCTAACACGCCACTGAACTAGGTCTTGTGGAGACAAGCTGGGGCCTCTGTGAGGCCAAAGTGCAGTAGGGCTATGTTTGATGATCTCTCAGTTCTGTTCTTTACCCGCACACCTGCTCCCGTTTTGTGGTTTCTAATAGCATCTCACAGGGCCCCCAGTTCCCTGGAGCTCCTGATCTGCACCTCCATCATCAACCTACCATCGCTGCTGGGACTACCAAGTGTGATCACAAAGTATGAAGCATGTTAAAAATTGTATTACCCTTTAAAGACACATTACCCTTATCCCCCTTCAAATACTTTCCCTTGATTCAAACATTTATTCCATCATCCTTGTCACTCTCTGAAGCAGTGTGGGAAGTCCTCTTTCCTGACTGTCATTACAAGGTGTAATCAAACATAGTGAACACTGCCAGCCAGTGCCATGCAACTGAAAGGCAGGCTTGTGAAAACATCATGGTGTGTCCTCATCCACTTTATTCACTGAATCTGGCACCAGGAGACATCCATCCCTTCCTTAAATTCAGGGACTGTCTTGGTTACTTTTCTCTCGTTGCTGAGACAAAATACCCAACACCCAAAATGAAGGAAGGAAAGGTTCATTTAGCTTACAGTTTGTGGAGGTTTCAGTCCAGACTGGGCTGGTTCAGGGGCAGAGTGGCACATGGCAGAGGGCAAGCATTCATGGCAGCAGAGCACAGCAAAAACAACCAGCACAAGGGAAGAATGGCGGCAAGCAGCCTCTTTTACTCCCTTACCTTATAAACAGCCTACCCCCACCCAGGGACGTGTAGCTCTCACACAGTCTCCATGCCTTCCTCTTCCACATGCTCAGGATGTACACAAAGTAAGCGCCCTGGCTTCCTGCTGAATCACTGAGTCAAACCTCTAGACTCCCCAAGTTGACACAATGTATCAACCATAACAGGGACAATGAAAGGCAAATGTTTTAATTGATTCAGAACACTGAAACAGACAGCACTATACAATTAAAGACATGCAATAAAGAGGACTTCCAGAACTGCTTCTGAAAGTAACAAGAGTGGTGGCAGAAGTGTGTTTGTAAAGTGAGGGCAAGTGTTTGAGGGAGCTCGATGGTAATGTGTCTCTTCTGTAAGAAAAAGTGTAATATGCACAATACCATGTGATCACACCTTTCTGTTTTATAGGCAACTCTAACCTACAATGCCCAGAACTGATTTTCCTGAATTTCTTTTCCTTAAAGGAATTTTCACATCAGTAACTTGAAATTTCATTCTTCCCATTGTCCAGGTCTCAAACATCAAATATCTTTCAAGACTCTTCCTTCCATCTCACATCCAATCTATCAATAAATTTCCTCAGTTTTACCTTAAAATTGGATCACATGGACCACTCTGTATCAATCTACCATCATCTTTACTCTTTTGTGTTAGTTTTGAGTTATTTCAACTTCCTTCTCTTTGCACACGGTTCATTTTTCACTCAGCAAAGCCTCATTGGTCCAGAGAGAATATTTCACACTGTTTCTCATTTGTTTCTTACTGCCCACTGATCTGCAGGCCGAGAGACCACAGTCCCCGTTCTCTCTCCCGTTGGCCCTAACTGCATGATCAGGCCCCACCAGCTCTGTACCTCATTCTCACTACAGTCTCCTTCCTCACCCCACCCACTCGTCTTGGGACTTCACACCTCCAGGTGCGTCCTGTCCATGTTACTTCCCCTGGCAGATCTCCTTTTCTGAAAATGCCACTCAAGTCTCCACGCTGTGGGAGAGAGCCTTGCAAAGCACCTGTCATACTTAGGTATATTTTACAGAAGTGGACTTTCCAGGCTTCTTTTACTGACTTTGTCACAAAGGAGGGAACAGAAGAAGCTACTCGTGCTGCTTTAGCTCGGCAGCTGTGCTGTGGTGAACCCGAGTCAGTCTTCACATCCCTTCGGGAGGGTGGACAGATAACTGCCTCATTTTTGAGCTGAATCAAAAGCTGGCAGTTTGTTTTCCACTTTTACTAGTTGGTTAGGAAAACAACCTGCTTTTCTGTCTAATAGATTTATTTCTAGGGGACACAATTTCCAACTTTGAGAAGGTAAATCACAAAAGAGTATAAAAGCTTTCTGCTTTGTGAGTAGGATTTGGTGGCAGGTGCTGAAAAGGCAGGAGAAGAGATAGAGAAAAGCCAAAGGAGGAGAAATGTCAAAGGATCTAACAGAGTCTAGGAAGAGTGCCAGCCCAAAAAGACCTAGAAGAGTCTCAAGGACCAAAGTATTTCCTGTGTAATTCTAAGTTGATTTAACTGTGATGTAAAACCTCTGATCCCCTCCCTCATAAATATTCAGAAGAATCTGCCCTCTTCATTTAGATAAGTTTGTTTGCTTTTGTGTATTTATATGGGCATAAAGTGAAGTGAGAATTCAAGATGGCTGCACAGGGAACCCAATGAGTGCCCCAAGGACTTGAAAAAAATACATGCACTTCACTCCAGAAGGGAGAGGCTTAGCAGCCGGGGATGCCCCGAGTGACGGGGAAGCAGTGACTTCCCACGGGGTGTGGAAGTAGAGCAGAAGTGACATCCATTTCTAACTAGGGGTAGGTTTTGCCTTTTCTCTATAATGTAAATAGGCAAAGTAGACAAGTTTTAATTAAAGAGCAAGACATATGGCAGAGATCAAGGCTTTTACTTCAATTTTATAAAAATATGAAATTCATTATACCTTAATTGTATAATGTAGGAAACATCCGCAAGCTCTCACTGCAAATGCTGCGAATGTGCAATACACACATAGATATTAACTACGAAAACCATCTGTCCAATGGTGAGTAAAGCAATTCACTTTGATATCTTAAATTATATATAAAAATTATATTTGGGAATTTGGGATAATGTCTATCAACACTGTTTTTCCTGAACAGTGAAGATAAAACTTACTTGAATTGTAAATGAAATCCATAGACACCTTTTTCTAATCATTTGAATGTTAATGATGTTACAGTTATAACTATTTTAGTGAACAGAAAAATTCAAATCTATGAAAACCAAAATGAAAAAGCACATTTTAATTATTCATAAACTACATTTATTTATATTGTTGGGCTTTGCATATTTCCTTCTATAAATCTGTTATATTAAATGGCTTTTTGTTATATCAATATTTTCAGTTAAAAATTAAGAAACATTTTTTCAAAAAATGTGAGACAGTCTTATCCAAAAATATTACCCACATCTGCCTCTCAATTACTTCATGTACTTTAATCTCTTATCTGGTGTAAGGAAGAAAGGCAAGTCAGCAGAATTCCCTCCCTTTTAAGTACACAGTGAGATAAGTGAGGCATGGGCCAGAGGGTCTCAGCCTTTTAGGTTTATCACTGACCTCTAGACTTGTCATGAGTGAGAGACTTGAGGTCATCTACAAAAATCCATTTTTTGTTTTCTTTTATACTAACACAGGCTGATATGTGAGCATGTTTGGAGCTCCATGGAGTGAGTGGGGATTTCGGAATCCAAAATTGTAAGAATAGAGTGGCCTGCCAAAACGTGCATTCATAATACTTAGCAATAGTAGTAGTGATAATATCTACTACTGTACCAGGCAAACTGAGGTAATAGATGTCTTCTTAGTTACCCAAAATTTTGTGAACTATTTTTACAAGTATTATTGTGTCCACTTTAAAATAAGATTGCCTGAAGCATATTCATGAAAGAAGTAAAGAAAGAGAGAAACTTTGTAAAGAAAGTAAAGAAAGAGAGTGAGATGTGAAGACTCGGGATTGTAAAGGGAAATTGACTAAGGGCTGATGGTGATGGTGATGCTGATAGTAATAATGACAATTCTAATGGCGGGCACCGTATGACAGCGGCATCTGGCATTGTTTTAGGAGATGGAATGTTAATTTCCTATTACTAGGCGGAGGCAACTGAGAATCCAGAGCTTAAGCAGCTTGTCAAGCACATGCAGTTGTAGATGAGATCTGAGACTGTCTTGGTTACTTTTCTCTCGTTGCTGAGACAAAATACCCAACACCCAAAATGAAGGAAGGAAAGGTTTATTTGGCTTACAGTTTGTGGAGGTTTCAGTCCTTACTTGGCTTGTTCTGAGGCAGAGTGGCACATGGCAGAGGGCAACAGTTCATGGCGGTGGTACACAGCAAAGCAACAAGCACAAGAAGGGAGGAATGGCAGACAGCAGCCTCTTTCTCTCCCTTACAGATACAAACTATCCGCCCTAGGGCGAGTATAGCTCACACCCATAATCCCAGCATTGGGTCGTGGTTCAGTCCATAACTGCATGAGGATTTGGGGGGACATGCAGACACAAACCATAACAGAGACTTTCATGAATGTTATTAAATATGAGAAAAAACCTGGAACAAAGGAAGGTGCAAAATGTGGGTGCTGATAACTGTCCTAGTAGAAACTGGTGACAAAGCAAGAAAGAATTTCACAAACAGAAAGGTTACTAAGTGATGGTCAATTATACATACATTTCTGAGTCATGCTGCGGCCCTCCTGTCTGGGAAAGTTGAGTGGTCAAGGAAGTAGAGGGCAGAAAAAGAAGCAGAGATTTGTGGAGTTCATGCCAGGAGTAGTCAGAAGACTGTGTTTTATTGTCATGTATTTGTACAGTGGACTTTTAAAAATGCTGAATTATTTAATCTCGATCATTTCCTGACCCTCTCTCCTAACCCTTCAGCAAAGAAGGGTGAAACAGGTTATTTAAATCTATTCCTCCATAGCGCTAGAGCATATCATAAAGCAGACTGATAAAAACGAGTAATTAGGAAACGGGTTTTTTTTTCTTTTTTCTCTTTTCTGTGCCAAAGCAAGAATGAACTCCGCCAGTACGCTAGAGGAAGGTGAACTCCTTCCAAACCAATCTGGGCAACACAGCATGGCAGGTAATATGTGCGCTTTGTTGCCAGTGCCCCGGGTGATATCAAAGGAAACTAATTGCAACAGCGGTCTATTTTTTATCATTAAGGTTCTCATTTATTATCCAGTCTTTTAGCCATGTGGGCCTTGGGCTTTGTTTTGGAAGCTTGGACGGTGTCCATTATTCTGATATCATCTCCCCTGGAGGGGGAGGAGAAGCAGTGATTGCTGCTGTATTTTGATTCTGTGAGAAGTTCCTACAAGTAAGCAGGTGGTGGGACGGATTGATCCTCTGGACTGAAGTAGTGCCTAGGGTCATGCCTAATCCTTTCTAGCCCTGAACTGACTGAGTGCAGGATTGCCTGCCAGAAGAGCGGAGGAAAGGCTGGGGCCTCATTCCCAGGTCCCCCAGCCTCGGTTGTGTGCACCTGTAGCTAGTCTAGTTACTCTTAACCACAGAGCAGCAGAAACAGAAGAGAATAAAAGCCTACTACTTAATGTATGATGGGAAAACCGTAGGACCCAGGCTGCAGTTTTGGGTTTGTGCTTCTCCAGTGCTACCTGCAGAGGATTCGCCTGGACCAACTGGAGTAGCTTTTGATAGGAAGAAGGAGAACTGAAGAGTGGGATCTCTGCCTAAGTTACTGACTGACTGCTGCCCAGAGCAGTCGTCTTCCCTGAATTCTACACAAAAGCGGGTTTGCAGAGGGGGTATATAACCTTGGGGTTAACTTGTAGGCTGCAGACTTCTCAAAAGTGATCGCTGCTCTGCTTTCTACCATTGCAGTGCTCGCACACTTGGCAATGACTCCGACCATCACCTCCCTGAGGACCTCACGCACAGAGAATTTAGGGTTACAGAGAAGCCTGCTTCTCATTCAAACTCTGGACATTTTCACATCGCAGAGTCTGAGATCTGCTTTCTGTTACAGGCATGTAATACACAACATTGATCGTATTTATCAAGTGTATCTCGGTATCTGCCCACTATTCTTGGTGATATTAAACATGGGGAGTGGAGTACCTCTAAGTCTTCCAAAACTGGAGGATTCTGCTGTAAGTCATCCCAATATTTAATATCTTAATAATGTTTGTATCATCTTTTAGGAAAAGAAACTTCACGGTTAATTCCATTTTGTTCTCTATATGGCTTCTGGAACAAGGAAGTGAAGTACTACTATTTCCATTCTACCTCTCAATCAATAAATCAATCCACCATTAAGCCAAGCAGAAAGCTGCCGTTTATTATCTCTATAATTGAGAACATCTTCACCGTCACTCAGCCTTTTCTCCCTTGGTGAATGGCTGTTATTTCCGGTCCTGTCAAACAATCTCAAAGACTATCCAGCTGTTGTGACTCTTCCATGTCCCTGAGGGTGGAGATTTAGATGCTCCATGTTGCCACCTCTGTCTGAGCCAGTTCCTCATTCTCCCTCCCAAGTCTAGCTCCTGTCATTTCTTACCCCATTTCTCAATGTGCAAGGTACCAGCCTTTACACCATAACTTTTCTGAAAGGAAAGTTGATCATATTTTTTCTAAAATACAGCCCAGACTTTGTTATCATATACTGAAGGATCCTTAATGAAGCTTCACTTGCCCCTGAAAATAATACAGTGCTCCTTCTTATTCACAGGGAATAGATCCCTAGTAAAAGCTTGATAGTACCAGGCCTCATGGACAAGCACTGAGACATTGACAGTGTATCTGATAACACAGACAGCTGCTAAGTGGTTAGAAAGAGAGTAATATATACAGCATGGACACACTGCACAAAGTAATGACTTATAGCTTAGATAAGATGAAAGCACGACAACTCAAGATTTTATCGCACTCTCAGAATGGGATGCAATTTATAACTTATGAGTCATGTATTTTTGTAATTTTCTATGTAATATTTTGGTGACACAATTGATGATGAGTAACTGGAAACAAGAAAGTTAGGGAAAAATGACTGTATACATTTTCATGTAACATGTAAGCCTTTCAATGAGATGAACAAAACTTACACTCCTAAACTTCTCCATCAATAAATTATTGAATTATACAGATCTTACTCTTTGCATTAAGTAACAGTATATAGCACTTACTGTGTTCTTGGCCTTATAGGTATTTATTATAAGAAGTGGAATAACATTAGAAAGATTATATTTTCTACTACAATAACAAAGAACCATAGATTGGGGAGCTTAAACAACCGAAATTTATTCCCACACTTTTTCATGAAAAGTATAAGATCAAGGTAAAAGCCATGTTAGTATCTCCTGAGTCCTTTCTCTTATGGTCCATGTAACTGTAATTGACTTTTAAAAAGCTTTATCCCCAAATACTGTCACATTAGTTTTTAGAACTTCCATGCATGAATGGGTGGAAGTGCACAATTCAGTCCTTAACAGATATGATTATTTCATCCAGTTTAATGAAGAAAATGGGAGACCTAGGAAGCAAAATGAGTTTTTGAAGATTAATCAGAGTCACCTAAGGAATCATAATTTTAACCCAAGTCTTACTGATCTCACTTAATATATACTTAATATATAATAAATTTCAAACATTTAACTATTCATTCTGTATGAGTTTTTGAATAAGTCTCTGGTGATGCTGATCCTTTGACTTCATAGCTCAGTTTTTCTCTTTCATCACCAGTGGTCTACATTCTTCAAACCTTCTGAGGCTATTGCAGAGTCGTGTAGATGGCTTGCCCTTTCCATTTAGGCCTTGGAAACCCTGAGTCTGTTCTTTGAGCTCTGAGACTCTTGCAATTTATCTAGGAAAATATTTGAGTTTTACTTTTTCAAGAAACCTCAAGTTTATTAAGGTAAATTTTGCATATAATAAGTTTATACTTTGTAGTATTTGAAAAACATACACTCATAAAACCATTATTATAATCGAGATACAGAACTTTCTCACCCACCAAAATGGTCTATTACTCCCCAGGGAATCAACACCTCTTCCATCCGAGTCCCTGCAACCATTATAACATGTCAGTTCTGGTAGCTTTACCTTCTCCAGATTATCACATAATTAGAATAATATAATTTGAAGCATTTTGAGTCCTGCTTCACACATCACACACCTGAAATTCAGTGTGTTGTACCTACCAATGGTTTGCCTTGTACTAGTGTTGAGTTGTGTTTCAGAGTCCAGATGATGATCTATTCATTGGAATAGATCATTGGATTCTAATTTTTAGTGATTAACAGAGCTACTGTGTGTGAGGTTTCATGTAGATGTTTTTGTGTGAATATCCATTTTTCTTGAGTAACTGTTGAGGTTTGAGATTGCTGGGTGTTATTGGAAGTTAATCTTATGAGAAACTGCCTTTTTCTTGTCTACAGCAGCTATAATACTTTGTAGCAGCAATGTGTGAAAATTGCTCCACATTATTGCCAATGCTTAGTATTATAGTTGGTTTTGTTCTTTATTTTAATTACTATGGTGCTTTCTTACTAAGAACTTTATGTTTTCAAATTAAGTAATACCTTCTCAATTTCACTTTTTTGCATGTCAGTATTCTACCGAATTCTGTTCTACCTAGTATCTAATTTATTTTCATTGAGAATTTTTAGATACACTATCTTGAATATTTGACTTGTATGAACATTGAAAAAGTAATATATCCCTCATTTAGCCTCCTGTGTTATTTACGTCTAATATAATCAGAATATAATTATCAAGATCAGGAAGTTAACATTGGTACAATATTATTAACTGAAGACTTTATTTTAATTTCACTAATTTCTCTGTCAATTCACTTTTGATGTTCCATGATCCAGCCCAGGGTCCCAGAATGCATTTATTGCCTGTTTCTCCTCCAGATGTTTATGAGAGTGACTCAGATTTCTTTTTCCTTCATGATATTGACATTTTGAATAGTACTGATCACTCGCTGTATTTTTCTCTAATGAACTTCGAATGGGGTTTGTCTGCTTTTTCCTTGTGATTGGATTGAAATTATGCATTTCTGTCAACAGAAAGAGATTTTTCTTCACAGTATACCCTTTTACATGATTCATGATTTTGACAGTGCTAAAAATACTGATTTGGTAACAGTCCTTTTTTTAAGATTAATAATCATCTTGGGGTTTGTTGAGCTTTTTCACTTGTTGGTCCTACTAACTATTAATATTTTGGGGTTTATATGTAAAAACTCTTTGAGCCAAATTTTTTAAAAATAGCTTTTTATATATTTTCTTCTAGAAGTTTTATAATTTTAGATATTTACATTCACATCTATGAAAACTTTCAAGTTAATTTTTGTACACAATACAATTTATGAGCAGAGGGAAATTTTGCCTTTGGTTATTCAATTGTCTTATCACCATTTGTAGAAAGACTATAGTTACTTCATTGAATTTCTATTGTATCTTCACTACAACCAATTATCCATATATGTAGGTCTGTATTTATACTTCTTATTGCATTTCATTGATAGGTTTGCTTATTTTTCTCCTATACCTCTTTATTCAAAGTTAACCTTGGAATGTGAAGTTTTTCCAAGTTTTGTTATTCAAAATTATTTTGTCATTATAGTTATTTCTGCATTTCCACATACATATTAGAAATACCTAGTCCATTTAAAACAATGTTATGATTTTTTACTTGGATTCTATTCACCTATTCTAGGTCAACTTGGAGGACTGTATAGATCATCTTAGCAATACCAACTGTGGCAATCTATGAAGGCATATCTGCACTTGTTTAAATTTTCCTTAAGCATTTTCAATTGCCTATTGTTAACATATAGGATGTCTGTTGATTCTGCATGGTGACCTCATATCCTATGTCCATGCTAAGGTAAATTATAAGTTCTAGCATCTTTTTTAATTATTCTTTGTGATTTCTTTCACACAAACTTTCTCACTTTCTGCAAATAAAGACAATTTAATTTCTATCTGAACCATATTCTTGCTTCCACCACCACTCCTGCTCTGTCACACTGATGACCATCTCTAGTACAATGCTGAATAGAACTGCTATGAAGAGAAATCTTGACTTGTTCCTGGTCTTAGGGATAAAAAGCCAGTAGTTCCCCATGGTAAGTATGATGCTAACTGTTGGTTTTAATTGATACATGCCCTTTGTTGAGTTGAGAAATTAGCCTTTAATTTCTAGTTTGTTTAGAGTTTGATCCTGTGTTGATGTCAATCACTTTTTCTGAAGTTATTACAATCGTCATATGGTCTTTTGTTTTGTAAGAATATTGACATAATTACTGAATGTTTGGCAAATTTGGAATAAAACTTATGTTCACTCGCCAGCATCGACTTGATCATGATGTACATAGTACATTTTTAGTATATCACTGAACTTTATTGCTATTGTGAAAGATCTTTTTGTCTATGTTTATGAGGGATGGTAGTGTATAGGTTTTTCTTTTGCTTGCAATACTGTCTTTCAAGTCTATATTTGGCACCAAAATAATCCAGTGTTCATATATTGGGAAATACTTACTCCTACTTTTCTGTAAGAGGTTTTCTAGCCCTGGGTCACTGGAGGTACCAGAACAGGGCACCCATGATCTGCTAGCACTGGGGTTTGCATCTGGGCCTTACATGTGACCTGACCTTCTGGAGGTCACAGGCATAGGCAGTCCATGATCAGTGCCAGCACAGCCCACATCTGGCTCTTGTGCACATCTTGAGCTGCCTGGAGACATGAAATCAGGTGCTCCACAGACTGTTGACCCTACAATTCATGTCTGGGTTCTGCCTACACCTGGAACTGCTTGGAGACACAGGACAATTGATCCTTGATTACACCACCAGTGCACCCTGCTTATGGGTCATACACATGCTCTGAGCTGCAAGGGGACACTGGATCAGACAGTCTGCCGTCAGCTGACATCACAGTTTGTGTCTGAGAACTAGGAGAACTAGGTATGCTTCACCATCTGCCATAAGACCCCAGACTAAGCAGCACATCTCAGTGGACACTGAAGGGCATGCCTGACCACCAGGGAAACTAGGGACACTAGTGACATTTGTTGAGCTGCCAGAGAAGAGGGAGACTGAGTGTTCTGCATCTGGCATCAAACATGAAAAGATGAAGGACTAAACTGCAATCTCAGAACTCCATCCTACTCAGAACAAGTGCAGGAGACATTGACATAGGAGAACTTGTTAAACACACACCTGAAATTGCTAAAATGATGGCAGTCATTTCACCCTCAGGCCATAGAAGAGATTAGATCAGAAATAATCACTCAGCCAAAAAATGAAATGACAATAATAATGAAAGAAATGCTCAGCACATCTAGAGAAGAAGCAGATAAAAAACTGATGAATAAGCAACAGATGGAAACATTACATGAGCAACTGAGGAATGACATAGAATGCATGAAACAAAGAGATTTCCAGGAAATCAAAATTTCCATTGAAAGCTTGCAAAACCACTTGAATGAAGCTGAAGATAGAATTTCAGATCTTGAAGACAACATGGCAGCTAGTGATCATGAAAGAAAGGATCTCTTAAAATCATCAAGGATCCAGGAAAAATCAATTCAACAGCAGCAAGACAAGGCAAAGAGAAATAATGTCAGACTAATAGGAGTCAGTGAAGCAGCAGGAGGCAACACAAATGACACACACAAAAAAACTATTTGCCAAAATAATAGAAAATTTGCCAAGCATGGCAACAGAAACTGAGATACAGTAAATGCGGTATATAGAACTCCTAGTAGTCATAACCATAATAAAAGTACAACAAGACATATAATAATCAAGATCCCAGATCTCCAGCAAAAGAATGGAATATTAAAAGCTACTAGAGAAAAGCAAAGCAACAGATCACCTATAAAGGAAAGCCCACCTGAATCATAGAAACTTCTGAACATAAACCATCCAATCAAGAAGAGCTTGGAGCAAAGTACTACATGTCCTGAGACAAAACAACTTCCAACCAAGATTGATGGATCCTGCCAAACTATGCATTGAGTTTAACAGAGAAATAAAATATTTCCACGATAAAGAGCAACTGAAGAACTACATGAGTGCCAAATCATCCTTACAAAAAGTACTAAAAGATATTTTAGACAGGGAAAAAAATGACTGCAATTTCAAGAAGAGCAATAGAAAGGAACACTCAAGAAGACCAAGCAATCAAACAGGTAGAAAAAGTAGGAAACCAAAAGCAAGAAAATAACATGACAATGATAAATCAAAACACATCTGTTATAACCAGAAATGTAAATGCTCTCAATTCACCAGTCAAAATAAACAAACTGGCACAGTGGATTAAGAAAAAAAAATCTAACAATATGCTATATACAGGAAACACATTTTGCTCAAAAGTAAATCCATAGACTGAAAGTCAAAGGATGGACACCAAATTCTCTATGCAACAAGAGCCCAGAGAAAAGCAGGTATAGCTATTATGTTTGCAGACAATGTAAACTTCAAACTGAGAATAATCAAAAGTGATAAATCCACTACATACTTACTGGGGGAAAAATGCAAGAGGAAGAGATAACAATCCTAAAAATGTATGCACCAAATATTGGAGCCCCAAACTATATAAGACAAATCTTACAAGATGTGAAAACCCAAATAATTAATAACACTATTCTAATGTGACCTCAACACTCCTTTGACACAAAGAGAGAGGTCAACTGGACAAAAAATCAGCAAAGAAATGACATATCTGAACCAAATCTCTAAACAAATTGACTTAGTAGATGTATACAGAGTGTTCCACCTTGCAATATCAGAATACACATTTTTCTCAGCTGCACATGGGACTTTCTCTAAACTAGACCACATTCTAGCCCATAGAGCATACCTACGTAAATGCAAAAGAAATTGAAATTATCCCATGTATATTATCTGACCACAGAGTAATAATATTGAAAATTAATGACAAAAGGAACTCCAAGAACTCCATAAACACTTGGAAATTAAATAAAAACCTCCTGAACAACCAATGGGTCACAGAATAAATTAAAAAATACTTATAAACAAACAATAATATAGATACAACTTACCAGGATGTGTGGGATGCGGTGAAAATCACAGGAAAATTTATAGAAGTGAACTCACAGGAAAACAGAAAGAGAACAAACAAATAGCCTAATGCTGCACCTCAAACTTAGAAAAAGAATAAGTCAAGCCCAAAGCCCAAAGAAGGGAGGGGATTATAAAGATCAAGGTAGAAAGTAATGCAATTGAGACAAAAAAAAAAAAAAACTACAATAAATAAATGAATCAAAGAGTTGGTCCTTTGAAAGAATGAATAAAATTGATAAACCCCTAGCCAACCTTATTAAAAACGAAAGGAAAAAACTCAAATTCATGCAATAAGGAAGGAAAAGGATGAAATCACTACAGATCCTACAGAAATTCAAAAGATCATTAATACCTACTTTGAAAATCTTTACTCCCATAGGATAGAAAACTCAGAAGAAATGGACAGATTCCTAGAAATTTATGAATTTCCAAAATTGAATCAGGAAGATACAAAAATCCTGAACAACCCAATATCAAGTAATGAGATTGGGAATGTTACTAAAAACTTACCGACAAAGAAAAGCCAAGGCCCTGATGGATTCACAGCAGAATTCCATAAAACATTTAGAGAAGATTTAATGCCAACACTCCTCAAACTCTTTAATGAAATTGAAAAGAAAGCAATTCTCCCTAAGTCATTTCTGGATGTAAGTATTATACTGATACCAAAGCCAGAGAAGGACCCAACCAAAAAAGAAAACTATAGTCCAATCTCCCTAATGAACATAGGTGCAAAGATACTCAGTAAAACACTAGAAAATAGAATGCATCAAATCATAAGGAAAATTATACATCATGACCAGGTTGGATTCATTCCAGGAATGCAGGAATGGTTCAATATTAACAAATTAATTAATGTAACACATCATTATCAATAGAGCCAAACACAAAAACCACATGATCATCTCAATAGATGCATAGAAAGCTTTCAATAAAGTCCAACATGCCTTCATATCAAAAACCCTAGAAAAAATAGGAATAGATGACCTTTACCTCAATCTGATCAAAGCTATCTATGACAAGCCAACAGCCAATATTATACTAAATGGACAAAAACTGAAAGCTTTCACCTTAAAGTCAGGAACAAGATAAGGATGTCCACTGTCACCAGTCCTGTTCAATATAGTTCTGGAAGTATTAGCCAGAGCAATTAGACAAGAGAGAGAAATAAAAGGAATAAGGATAGGAAAGGAAGAAGTAAAACTATCACTATTTGCAGATGACATGATACTTTATATGGAAGACCCCAAAAACTCTACAAGAAGACTCCTGGAATTAATTGACAAATTCAGCAGAGTAGCTAGATACAAAGTCAACACCCAAAAATCAATAGCATTGCTATACACAAACAACAAACAGACTGAGAGAGAAATTAAGGAAACCATACCTTTTACAATAGCATCTACGAAATTGAAATATTTAGGAATCAATCTAACAAAAGATGTAAAAGATTTATTCAAAGAAAACTACTCCAAAAAAAGAGATAGATGAAGATTTCAATAAATGGAAAAAAATTCCCTCCTCATGGTTAGCAAGAACCAACATTGTGAAAATGGCCATACTATGAAAACTGTTGTACAAATTCAATGCAATTCCCATTAAACTATGATTAGCATACCTCACAGATCTAGAGAAAAAATTCCTTAAATTCATCTGGAACCAGAAGAGACCCAGAATAGCAAAAGGAATCCTGTGCAACAAGAACAAGTCAGTAGAATCACAGTACCTGACCTGAAATTATACTACAAAGCTACTATAATAAAAATCAACTTGGTACTGGCTAAAAAACAGACCAGTGGATCAATGGAACAGATTGGAAGATGCAGCCATAACCACAAACATCCTTAGCCATCTAATCTTTGACAAATGGGCCAAACAAACTCACTGGAAGAAAGTTAGCCTCTTTAATAAATGGTGCTGGAAAAACTGTCTTGCCACCTGCTAAAGATTGAAAATAGACCCAAGTCTATCACCATGCATCAAAATGGACCAGAGATCTCAATATTAAAACAGAAACACTAAATCTGTTGGAAGAGAAAGTAGGTATAAATCTTGAACACATACAGGTAGGCAGAGAGTTCATGATCAAAAGCCAAACCATATGGGAAATACTTCAAAGAATCAACAACTGCGATCTCATCCTACTGAAAAGTTTCTGCACATCTAAAGAAACTGCCAGCACAGTAAAAAGAAAACCCACAAATCGGGAAAAAATTTTAGCTGGCTGTCTCTTGGACAAAGGTCTTCTATCTAGAACATATACAGAATTAAAAAACATCAGCCACCCCTCAATTCAAAGACCCAATCCAAAAATGGGCACCTGAGATGAACACACACTTCTCAGATAAAGAAATACAAATGGCAGATAAATACATAAGAAAATGCTCAACATCATTAGTCATTTGAGAAATGCAAATTAAAACATAGAGATTTCATCTCACCTCAGTAAGAATGGCTATGATTAAGAAATCAACCAACAACAAATGCTGACAAGGCTGTGGAGAAATAGGAACTCTTCCCCACTGCTAGTGGGAATGCAGATTGGTGAAACCACTGTGGAAATCAGTTTGGAGATTCCTCGGCAAACTTGGTCTGAAGGTCCCTTTCAATTCAGCTATTCCCCTTCTGGGTTTTTTCTCAGATGATTTGTAAACATCGTATCATAGTGATATATGTGCCTCCGTGTTTATAGCAGCACAATTTCTAATTGCTAAATTGCGGAAGCAACCCAAATGTCCATCCACTGAGGAATGGAAAAAAAATTGTGGTACTTTTACATATAAAAATATATATAAGGAAAATATATATTAAATACATATTTTTATATGTATACATATATAAAGAAAGAAAGATAAAGTCAAGGTTTTTACAGATAAATGGTCACAACTAGAGACCATACTCCTAAGTGAAATAAAAAAACCCTCCATTTGTAAGCAGCATATTTTTTCACTAGTGTAAGAACCTGAAAGAGTGAATAAAAATTAGGAGGCATGATGGACAGTGTGAAATGAAAGGGACATGCTCAAAATTAAAGAGCAACTGGGGTGAGGGAAGGGAGAAAGGAAAGAGAGGGAAATTATATGTGCATATACATGATAGCTAACAGTTGTAGTACAAACTTCTATCACTTTACTGAAAGGAACAGTTAAGGATTAATTGTTTGATCACTCTTGCATGTCTCTTTCCTGAGAAACTACTTTGAAGATATTAATACATAACACAACAACCATTGACAATTTCCTACCATTTTGTTTGTAATTCTATACTGTTTGTATTCTTTTTTTTTATTGTTCTTATGCTATTTTGAAAATGGATGTCCATTTGTTAAAAAAAAATAGAGGTTTTCTAGAACTGGAACAATTTCTTTCTTGAATATTAAGTAGAATCAATCCGTGAAGTGATCTTGCTGAGAAGTGTTTGTTTATTCTTGTGCTTTTACCCTGTCACCTAGCAATGAGCTCTCTTGGCTTGGATTGCCTGGAGCTCTAGCAAGTACAGCTTTGCTTCCTACTGAAGGAAACGTGATCCTGGAGCCTGTTTGCTGTTGTTAAGTGCACACTCTTTCTTTCCTGCTCAGTCACTGCCAAACACACTTCCTCTGGGTGTGCCTAGGATAAAAAACCCCAAACTAGACTAACATTTATTTTTGTATTAGTTATATTTAAGTTGTTATATCCATATTTGGGAAATATTTTCATCTTTTGTAGTCTATCAACATCTAACTATATTTTCTCACCACATTACCTAGCAACATGCATATAAAATTAATGAGAAATAAATAAAAAAATGGTTTAAATTATTGATAATAATAATTTAAATTGTCTATCATAGTTTTAATTGTATAAAGTGTCAATGTCTTCCTTCCATGTTTCATGATTACAAAAATAAAGCAATCAGAAATATATGTTTGCGTGAAATAACAGCTCTTGAGATTGTCCAGAAAATTATTTGTCAGCAATGAGGTTACAGCAGCTCCAGTTCTATGTCCTACATGTCTTATTTTTTTAGCCCGTTTTGATAGTTTCTTTCATTTTAATTCCTCTTTTATAACAGATAAGATTTTCCCCATGTATAACTTAATTTCAGAAATTTGTGTTTCTCCTTAACAGTGATTTTGTTGTTATTTAAATGAGAAGGACTGGCAGAAATTCTTCTTTGGTCAGCATTTTCCCTGTCACAGTAAAGAGAAGGGGCGGGAAGGAAGAGAGGGAGCTGGTTGTAAAAGAGTATTCATCCACTCCATTGTTAGAGTCTAAAATTTCCTTGCACTTGAAACACCCCATTGACACTCACACTCTGGAAATAGACATAGACAGCGCCCGGCAACAGAGGGATTAATTGTAATTGCTAGCTTCTTTTGAGCACATTTAACCAAGTAGCAAAAGCACATTGCCTCCTTCCATGAATGCAGGCCCTGTTATGTTACTCCTGGGTGGGATGAACTCATGTGGGAGCTGCAAGAACAGCTCATGGAGGAAAATTACCATTTCATATTTATTACTTTGGCTAGCTTAAGTGCCATAGGAATCGACTCTCTAATGCATTAAAGAGTGATTCCCCAACAATTTGACTTTGTTGCTTGGTAAACTATTTTTAGGGACCAACTCAGCTTTTAAAGACACATGCCATTCCATTTTCAGAGATTACTTTAGTGTTTTGTCAGAATGACATAAATTATTATCCCTCTCTCTTCAGATGTGAGAAACATGGGACAGTCTGCAATAAAATTTGTATTCTTGAAAGAAACACCCAGGTTTTCCTCTTGCTTGGTATTTTTTATTGCTAAGCTCGGCAGCAATTCCGTTTCATATCTTTGATATGATGCTAATCTTGTCGTTTAGCTTTGCTTAGTTGCATAATCAGATAATAGGGTTTTCGTAAAGCCACAACTTGGAAGATAGCATGCACTTATCTTTGCAGAGCTCTAGTTATCGGCCCAATTTTGTCCCATAGATGTGCTGCCAGGTCAGCTTCCTGAAGAAAGGCACAGCTGCCTTTAAATATGAAATGCTCTGAGGACTTTCATCTTCCTATACTCAGGACTTATTTAATATGAATGAGACACATAATCTACATTTGGCTATTTATTTATTCAACAGGCCAAAGTATAGATGAGGAGCCATTTTAGGGTACTTTCATCCCAATGACACATCCCTAAAGAAATTAACTAGCATCCTCAGGCAGTTTTCTTTCTGTGTCCATAAAGGTCATTTCAAGGTTATACAGCTTCCTTCATGGGCTGGCTGAAAGCTTGTACCCAAGAATACTTACCATGGCAGTGATTATTTCTATCAGTTGAACTCTATTTCTCTCCAATGAGCTAATTATGTTAAATTCATCATGATGGAGAAATCAAGCAAGGCAGGAAGTTTTCTTATGATTTTTTCTTACCCTTGGAAGATATGTGGCCTTTTAAGAATATATTCAAATAAATATATTCACTGGAGCACAGAATTAATGTGCTTCTGGAGAATTGCCTCAGAGATTAATTCTTAGCTCTTTCCTAGAATAAATGGTTTGAATTTTTAATATTGTTCATTAATCTGTGACTATTATATAATGCCACTGTGGTGTTGTATATTATTATCTTTGCATTACCATGTCTAAAAGGTGACTTCTATATAACATGGTAGATAAAGAAAACCAAACATTAATTCAAGTAATAGGCAAGTAGCACTTGGTATGTTGTATTTGCTGAGCTGTGGCTTTTTGTATGATTAAGATTATAGTGAACATGGCTTTGTTTGTCAATTAGAAAATTTAATATATAAAACTATTAGACTTGTAGATATCTTGAAAGCAGGATCTTTATCTTCATATTTTAAAAGCTTAACATCACACCTAACTCCTTGCCAGTGTTCAAAAATATTTAGTAAATAAATTAATGGTTGAATGGTGGATGCTTGAGGCAAAGATCATTAATTTGATTGCATGAGGGCCTGATGAGGTCTAAATGGGAATGTTTTCTTTAATTATCAAATTCACTAGGGACATTAATCTAAAAATACAGATTCTTTCTAAGACATTTTATTAACTTTTCCTGATAGGCTTGAACAATTCCTTAAAAGTTTCTATTGCTATATAGTGCTCTACTTCATAAAAATTATACATTAAAACATATGTAAAATTAAATAAATTTCTTTCCTATGAGATCTTAATGCGCATAATTTCAAATGCAACACTAGGTTATTAGCGACCGCAATATCTCACCTGGGGTGATGCCCTGCTCTCTCCTCATGCTACATGAACATATGGGGCATAATTAGGAACAGGGGACATGCTGTGTGTCCTCTCAGATGTCTCAGTTACTTTCTTCTCATCGCTGAGATAAAATACCCAACACCAAAATTAAAGAAGGAAAGGTTTATTTAGCTCACAGCTCGGGGAGGTCTCAGTCCATACTGGGCTGGCTTCAAGACAGTGTGGCACATGGCAGAAGGCAACAAACAGTTCATGGTGGCAGAAAACAGCAAAAGCAGCAAGGGCAAAAAGGGAAGGAGCAGCAGAGAGCAAGACTCTTTCCCTCCCTTATATTGTGTGCAAACTGCCTGCCCCGAGGTGGGTGTAGCACTCACATCCACAATCCCAGAATTAGACCAGAGATCAGTCATAAACTCTTGCAGCCCCATGACTGCAAGAGGCTTTGCAGAGACATCCTGTCACAAACTATAACAAGAGATAATTCATTTTACTCTGATAGTTAGAAAAAATCCACATTATTGTCAGAATGAAGTATGAAGACAGCTGCCCAATGCAGCAGCATGTATGGGTAAAATGTCGTTTCCTTGAAAACCGTGTTTTTACGAAAGACTGGATCCATGGAATGAACCACGGTATGGAGTTTCTACATCCCTAGTATGAACAAGAGAAACAGGTTTTCATCCAGTAATGACTCATGCTTTTGTCTCTCTACCACAGTTCCTGGTTTTCGCTACTTCTGTTGCAGGCAGCTGAGTGAGATAGAAATATGGGCAATAAGATAGGGGTGGGTTCTTGAAGGAGCCAGTACGGAAGATAAGATACCTTGAAACTGTGGGAAAGACAGGCACTTCCACTGTGGGCCAGACCTCAAGACAAAAGTTAAACAAATGCACCCACATACTTCCCTAAGGATGGACATCAGGGATTGATATTCTAAATAGGTATCAAACACCTTGAAAAAGCCAGGAAGAATCACTAGCCCAACTCCTATAGGAAAGGCCCCTGTTCTATATTCATGCCCACTTGTGAATGACTCACTTCTCTACTTTATCCCAATTTAATCATTTTTGCCTGAACAATTTACACTTACAATCTTAATGGCTGACCGTAGTTCTGCCCCTCCTCATACGCACCTTGCAATTTCCCACTTTTCCCCATCATGGACCCACCTCACCTTGTGGTTTTGTTCTATAAAATCCCCAGGAAAGGCAGGGTCCTTGACAACCCACCAGGGTTGCCTTCTGTCCCCCTCTCAGACAGACGCTTTCTGCTCTTAACCTTTATTGTTCCTAAAATCCATTCTTTGATTTAAGAGAACACAAACTCATCCCATATATCTAGCAGGTGGGGAATTTCTTTCCCTATATCAATTGTAGGTTTCACTGAGATCACTGGATGGGAGTAAGAGTTTGCTTTTGTTTCATAGATTCCCTGTTGGGACTCGTTTTTCACACTTCAAATTTTTTTAAGTCTTATAATTGCTTGTGCTTTATCTCTTATATAGTTTTGTTAAAATGTTGATAAATCTTAAGTTAAAATATGAGATTATAGTTATGATATTTCTTTAATGGGACATTTTATTCCTGTTTTGGTCTTTTGGTCTTGTATATGCTGCATTTGAACTAGTTCATAAACTTTACTGGTTTTCCTTGCTTGACTTTATTCAGGCAATAGTTCTAGAGAGAGTAACATCAGAATGCCCCTTTGTGAGCTTTAATGTAACCTTCTGTAAAATGGGTCTTCTAAAATAAAATCTAGCTCAGAATTAGAAAATATACATGTCTATATTATAAAATATGGGACTCCTTCCACCATTTAAAAAAAGACATTAGGTCAGTGGCCATTCTTAAGACTAGGAGAGCAGGTTTCCTGAGACAGACTGGCTCTGATCCTCCTCTACACTGCAGAGGAAATGTCAAGTCTGTTCTGCTTCAGTTATTCTAAATCTTTTTCTATCACTTTAACAGCATGTAAAATTGGTAAAAAAAGAACTCTAGACTGTTCCAACTAAGTTAACTCCACATGAAATGAGCATTTGCTAACCCCAACGACAGGGAAGTCAGCTTACAGGAGGAGCACATACCCCATCTCTGGGGCAGATGAGACATCAGAATTTTGCCCATCTAAGAGAATACACATAAAAGTCATGTATTCACTTAGTGTTCCGGGGAAGATTCCCTCAGGAGACTGAACCTGAGACACAATGGAGAGTACTAACTTCTGGGTGACACCAGGAGATATTTCCAAAACAGCACAAGTATGGGAACAAAGCACATTTATTCTAAGGGAAGACCTCTGACCTTTCCTCTTCTTCTAGGTCTAGTTATCATTTATTGAATAAAAAATACTTTGATAATAGTTGTGGACTTTAAAACTTTTATTATAAACCTATAAAATGCTAGGTAACTTTGTTCAGGTTTTTGACTATCCCTTACAAAACTTTGACAAACAGTGGTTTCTCTGCCAACTAGTCAAATGCTTTTAGAGCAGCTGCCACTCTTTAAAGCAGAGGACAGGTTTCCTCAGCATCTCTTTGGTGAATCCCCAGTGAAGCCAATGGCCAATGGAATGTTGACCAGACAGACAGCTATATTCCTTTCTGGAGACTGATCTCAGATTGGGTGGACCAAGAGAAACTGAGAACAACTGAGGGGTCATGGCCCAGACTACTCTCTTGTGGATACCCAACGTTTCCTAGGTAGAAATTGGCTCCTGATCACTGAAAAATCTCCACTTCTCTATCATACTTATCTCTCTGTTGTACACTAGGAATTCTCCCTACATTTTGCAGTTAAACCACTGAACTATCCCCCGCTTCAGAAATTAGGCTGAGGTAGCTTGCCTCGATGATTAAATGGATGACACAAGTATCTTGGAAATTTCTTTTCCCTAGGGCCCAGGGCAGATTTCCTCAAGTCAGTTGTCCCATTCATCTTTCTCCAAAGATGATCTCTCACAGCACAGCTTCAGAAATGCTCTACTTCCAACTCACTTTTTATATGCCCTCTTCCCAAGAATAAAAAACAATAGTTTATTACAACATTATGCTTCCTTCTTCAGACATTTCTCTTACCAGACCAACTGTAAGTTATGTTTATAAATGTCCAACAGGTGTAAATGCACAGTTCATGAGCTTTCTGGGAGGATAAAAGTGCCTGGCAGTTTGAGGGTGGATGGGCTGGTCGAATTTTGTCTTCTGCTCTCTGCCTGCTCTGGGGTGGAATCTACTTGAGGGATTCTTTGAGGGTATAAACATCAATTATAAATAAGAAAGGGATTCCAAAACTGTTTCTGTTTGTGTTTCAGACATGGGATATTCACAGTCGAAGTCTCTTACTCCTTAGTGCATCACTAAGCATTGCAAGATGTTTGACCCTTACATGTTAAAAAAGAAGAGCCATTTAATATTTTAATGCACACGTGTGTGGCCTACTTACTCCCTAGAGTCAAAATGGAATGCAGAGGGAAGTACTAATTATGATACTATTTTACAACTAGAAAGATATTGAAAAAAAGAAGAAAAATGGTTAAAAATGCCTTATGTTCAGATTTTCTTTACATTGCAAGGTAGTCCTTATTGAGTTTGAAAATATAGATGTGAGCCACAGGAAAACCAGAAACCTCAAACTCTTAAGGCATCCACTCTCCTGGAGCCTGAGACTGTTCTTCCTCAAACTTTAGAGCCTGAGGACAAGACAGCCTTAATCAAAGCCTCACCCCCAATTACTAAATCTAAGGTTTCCCCTGCTTGCCCTTCTAGTCCAGAAGATGGGCCTTCTAGACCAATGTAATCCAGACTTCTAGAGGGTGATACCCATTCTTAGCTGAGTTTATGCAAGCTTTTTAAGGGCAGTATCCTTTACAAGAAGTAAATCGATAATTTGGAACTTCCAGAATTCATGTGCCTTTTTCTCTCAGTGACCTTAAACAGATAAAGATAGAACTTGAAAACTTTTTAGATGACCCTGATAAGTACATTGAGGTATTTGGAGGCCTCAAGTTAGATTAGAAAGATGTAATGTTACTCTTAAATCAAACATTGACATCTAATGAGAGACAGGCAGCATTACAAGCTGCTATTGCATTTGGAGATGAATACTGTATTATTAATTTTAAAAGGCTATAAGACAGACAGCCAGGGAGCTGTCTGTTCCCACTGGCAAGCAGTCCCTATTTAAGACCCATACTGGCCTAGCAACTACATAGGAGATTTTTTCAAACCTGTGTTCCTGAAGGCCTAAGAAGGTTAGAAACTAAGCCATTCAGTTATATTATTTTTTATTTTTTTTTCATTCAGTTATATTAAATTGTCAGCAATTCAACAAGAAAAAAGATACATCTCTCTGCTTTCTTAGATCACTTACAAGAGGTATTGATAAAACATACTTCCCTAGACCCTAACTCAGTAGAAGGATAGATTCCTCTTCTACATAAGTTCATTACTCAGTCAGCCCCACATATTACAAAGAAGCTACAAAAGATGGCTTTTGGCCAGATAGCTGACTTGCTGTGTTAGTAAAAATTGCCTCCTCAGTATTTTATAACCATGATGAGGAAGAGGCAAAAGACAGAAAGCAAAGAGACTGAGGAAGAGCAGCTGCCTTTACTGGAGCACTAAGAGAAACTGACCCTAAGTCTGATTCTTGAGGTTCCAAGAAAAGTTCAGTGACTACATCCGTCTGCTACCACTGTCAGTAGCCAGGCCACCTTAAAAGGGATTGCCTTAAGAAGCTCCCCGGGCCATCCCTAACTGCAAAACCGACCACTGGAGGTCAGACTGCCTTTTGAAGCAAAGGCTGCAGAGTTGAGATCCGTCCTAACAGCTGGACTGTCATCTCCACAGAAGTGCCCTGGATAATTATGACTATAGAGGGAAAAGAAATCAGCCATTGCTGGACACTGGCACATGTTTCTCAATCCTTCTTTTCAATCTTGGCCTTCCTTCCAGCCATCATACCTCACTCAGTGAAAGGAGTCACTGGAGAAGAAGTAATTCACTATTTTTCACAACCCCTAGGCTGTAACGGGGATGGTTTTCTTTGCATACATTCCTTTTTGATTATGCCTGAAAATCCAGTCCATTTCTTGAGGAGACATATTTTGTCTTGTCTAAATACTATAACATATGTGCACCCAGGTCAGGTACACTGTCTTCCCCTCATGGAGACAGAAATAAATGCTGAAGTATAGGCAACTAAAAGCAAAATAGGTAGGGCATTAAGAGCTGCTCCAGTACAGACACATCTCAGAGATTCTACTATTTTTCCTAACCAAAGACAGTATCCTTTAAGACCTGAAGTAAACAAAGAATCACTACCTATAATCGATAATTGAAGGGCATAAGGCTTACCTGAACCCTGAAACAGCCTGTGCAATACTCTGATCTTGGGGATTCAAAAGCCCAGTGGGGGATGGAGATTAGTACAGGACTTTAGACTGATACATGAGGCAATAGTGCCAATTCACCCAATGGTACCTAACCCATATACACTCCTTCCTTAGATTCCAGAAGATGCCAGTTGGTTTTCAGTGTTATAAGATGTTTTCTTTTGTGTCTATTACATACAGCTCGCCAGTCTATTTTTGCTTGTGAAGACCCTAATGACCAGGTCTCTCAGTTGACACTGACAGTGCTTCCCCAAGGGCTCAGGGATAGTACACCTCTTTTTGGGCAAGTGTTTTCCCATGACTTGGCAAGTTTTGAGTTCTCTCAGGTCACAGTCTTATAGTATGTAGATGAAATACTTTTATTTGCCCCCTCATAACTGCTCTGTAGCCAAGGTACCTGTGCTTTACTAAATTTTCTAGCAGACAAAGGTTATGTGGTCTCTAAATCTAAAGTGCAATTTTGCAGCCTTGAGCTAAAATATTTAGGCCTCGTCATAGCCAAGGGAATCCACAGGCTAGGGAAAGACAGAATTAAATCAAGTCTTTCTTTTCCACAGCCCAAGATCCTAAAACAGATAAGGGGATTCCTAAGAATTATAGGCTTCTGTTGTCTTTAGATACCAGGATACAGGGAGATTACAAGACTCCTCTATCAACGTATAAAAGAGGCCCAAAATGCAAATACCCATATTTTAACCTGAGAAACTGATACCCAAACTGCATTCCAGAAACTTAAACAGGCACTCCTACATGCCCCAGCCTTAAGCATACCTGCAGGACACCATTTCAATTTATATGTCAATGAGAGGCGAAGTATGACTTTGGGAGTGCTTACAAAGGATTGAGGACCCACTCAATAGCCTACAGGGTATCTGAGTCATGAATTGGACATTGTAGCAAAGGGCTGGCTTACTTGCATTATAGTTATGGCAGCGGTAGCTCTTTTAGTGCCAGAAACATCCAAGCTAACTTTAGGTAAAGATCTCACTGTATATATGCTTCGCAATGTGACAGGAGTTCTTTCTTCCAAAGGGAGTCTATGGCTATCAGACAACTGATTTGTTAAGTACCAGGCTCTATTTCTAAAAGGACCAATCATTCAAATATAGACATATCCTCCTTAAACCTTGCCACCTTTGTGCCAGAAAGGGAGGAAATTGAGGCTGACAGACGACTGAACAGGTAATTCTCCATATGTATACAGCCAGAGGAGACTTATCAGATATCGCCTTGACCCTGATTTCACCCTTATCCATGATGGCAGCTCCTTCATGGAAAAAAGGACAAGAAAGGCAGAGTAGGCAGTGGTAACTACGTCAGACTCCTGAAAGTTCCTCACTTACACCTGGGACTAGTGCTCAGCGAGCTGAGCTCTTAGCTCTGACCAGGGCCCTACAACTCAGTAAAGGACAAAAGGTCAATATTTATACTAATCTGAGATATGTTTTTCTAGTATTACATGTCCGTGTAGCCATATGGAAAGTGAGAAATTATCCAACAGCCAATGGGTCTCTTATAAAATACCATAAAGAAACAGATGATCTTTTATTTTCTGTCTATATGTCCCCCAAAGTAATTCATTGTAGAGGGCACCAAAAGGAAATTGATGAGGTATCCCAAGGTAATCAACTAGCTGATGCAGCAGCTAAAAGGCTGCTCAAGGCCCCCCTTCAGGCTTCCCTGATCTGGAAAGGACCCCTTGATCATACTTGACCCAAATATTCCCAGTCAGAAATCAGATATGCTCTCTCCCATGGGTGTCAGTTCCTTCTGTCAGGATGGGTACAATCAAATGATGGTAATTTGTTTCTTCTTGGTACTAGTCAAAGAAAAATTATTAAGTCTTTGCACCAAATTTTTCATTTGGGGAAAGATAAGATTCATCAGATGACTTTAAAGTTATTCATAGGAAAAGGGTTTTCCCAGACATTATGACAGATAAGTGAAACATGTGAGCTCTGCCAGTTCATCCAGGTGTACAGAGACATGGTAGATACCCCAGAGAAGACTGGCAGCTTGATTTTACTCATATGCCAAAAAGTAAGGAACTCAGAACCTATTGGTCTGGGCAGATTTTTGCACGAACTGGGTTGAGGCTTTCTCTTGTAGAACAGGAAAGGCACAAGAGGTGGTAAGAGTTTTAGTCTCAGAAATCTTCCCCAGATTTGGACTTCCTAAGAGCTTACAGTGTGATAATGGACCTTCTTTTAAAGCAACAGTCAAACAATATGTCCCTCAGGCACTGGCCATTCTCTATCACCTCTACCTGCAGGGAGGCCACAATCCTCAGGAAAGGCAGAAAAAGTAAATGAGACCCTGAAAAGGCAACTTTGTAAAATGGCTCAGGAGACCCGCTTTTGGTGACCTTACTTACTGCCCTTAGCTCTAATCAGAATAAGAAATACACCTCAAATCCTAGGGCTCAGTGCATTTAAAATGCTCTATGGATGCCCTTTTCTCACTAATGATTTTCTCTTCCAAAGAGAAACAAATGCCTTACTAAAAGATGTCACCTCATTGGCTAAATTCCAACAAACTCTTCAACAGCTTATAGAAGTTTAGCCCAAAGGAAACAAAAATCCCATATTCCACCCTGGAGATTTAGTACAGGTAAAGTCCCCTCCTACATCTTCTCCTTCTGTAGGACCACCTTGCGAAGGGCCATATACCGTGATCCTGTCAACTCCTTCAGCTGTCAAGATAATGGCCCTGGACTCCTAGATACACCACACCAGACTCAAACTCTGAGAACCTGAGACTGTTGCTGGAGGTAAATAACCACCCGAATACTCCTGTGAACCCATAAAAGACTTAAGACTCCAGTTCAAAGAAAAAAGTCTTCACATAAGTGATGTTACTATTAGCACTTTTAAGGGGGACATGGGAATATGCAAAATCATTACAACAAATCTCTTGCTTGTCTACACCCCTTGTCAAATACATCAGGACTTCCTTGGTAGGTATCCCCACTTCAAGGAGATGATTGGAATAAATTACAAGACTATATTAATAAAATACAAAAGAGTTCAGCCCAACATTACAAAGTAATCGAGTGGCCTATAATTTATACTCTTAATGATCCTGGACATAATCAAATTTTTTCCCACAATGTCACTGAAACCTCTCTATAGGCACTAGTGAGACCCTTAATAAATAAAAGCAAGGGTCCTATCCTGAGGGCCAACAACCATAGATATCAAGATGGCTATTTTCAGATATGTGTTGAGTATGTTTGGTTAACTCCCTCTACAAGTCATCTCAGTAGAAGGGTCCCCTAATGCTGGGGACAAAAACATCATTCTTATTTTCATTGATCTAATTCCACTAAATCCTTGGGGTGGACATCCCCTGGACAGTGTATACACACAATAACTTTACAGGCTAAAGACTGGTTTGCAACAGATTGGTTTAATTGCCCCAGAATTAGATGGGAAGCCCCCAGTAGCACTCATTGGTCTTGTGGGACCGACCTGTGGCACTGACTACCCATTGGATGGCTAGGAAGATGCACATTAGGATTTACACTCTTAAAGGCAGGAATGTCAAAAATATGAACAAACTGGCAAATTTACCCTGCCTACAACATTGATGGTCCGGAAGAGGGTTTCACTGGTATGATTGCTCGGCCTCTATTTTTGTCCCTTTCCTAAGGTTAAAAGATGTCATACAACATGCGTAGGCCTTAACCAACTATATTCAGTGAGCCTTAAGTGTTACCACAGCTGGTCTCTCTCTCTCCTAAACAGAGGAGTACAATTAATGAGACAGGCCATCCTCCAAAACTAGATGGCATTAGACATTCTAGTAGCAGCACAGGGGAGTACTTGTGCAGTTATAAAAACTGAATGTTGTGTGTACATTCCTGATCCTTCTGTTAATGTCTCAGTAGCTGTTCAAGATATTAGACAACAGATCAATGATATGTTAGATTCTAAAGTCACCTGTACTTTATCCTTATCCTCTTTATGGGAGGCCATTACTGGCTTCTCTTGGTGGAAGTCTTTGTTGACTATATTCATAATTATCCTGTTGATCTTGCTTACTTAATTATCCTGTTGATCATACATACTTAATTGTTTCTTTTGCTTTGTCTCCTCCAGATTTAAAGCTAGACACCTACCCAAGGTGAAAATGCCTGGTGTCTACTGAGGGCCTTTAGATAGACCCTCTGGAGAGTATCTGTGACAGCTGATCAACAACTACAACCCCTTCAGCTTGAAGAAACCAGTGCAGTCATAACCCATTATTCTTTCATGGCAGTTTCAGTTACTTCTTCAGAGGGGGGATGTTCTGGCATCTGAGTTAGATAGAAATATTATAGGCAGTCAGGCAGGGCCAGGCCCTCAAAGGAGCCAATGTGGAACACAAGCTGTCTTGCAACTGTGGAAGAGATTGGCACTTCTGCTGTGGGCCAGACCTTGAGACAAAATGTTGAACAAATACATCCACATAGCTCCTTAGGGATGAACATCAAGGATTGATCTTCTAAATAGGAATCAATCACTTTGAAAAAGCCAGAAAGAGTCACCACCTGAACCCCCTGCAGGAAAGGCCCCTGTTCTGCATTCATGCTTCCTTGCTACATGACTCACTTTCTTACTAGATTCCAATTCAATAAATTTTACCTGAATAATTATACTTGTAATCTTATTGGCTGACCATAGTTTTGTCCCACCTCATGCCCACCTTGAGATTTCCCACCCCACCCCCCCGCACATGGACCCATCTCACCTCGTGGTTTTGTTTTATAAGATCCCTAGGAAAGACAGGGTCCTTGGCAACCCACTGGGGTCCTCTTCTGTACCCCTTTCAGAAAGAAACTTTTGCTCTTAACCTCTGGTATTCCTAAAATCCATTCTTCGATTTTAGAGAACACAAACATCCCAGATGTCTTTCAGATTGGGAGTTTTTTCCCCTGTATCACTTCCTTTCACCTACTCTGCTTTCCCTTGCTACATCACAGAGTGTGTAGTCCTTGAGAATTCCTGCAAAGTTTGTGGCCATTCATACCATCAAGTAGACTACACAGACAGAAACACTGGAACAGAACACACTTCATTTTCATCAGGCCCCCACCTTCCACATCATGATCAATCACATCAATCACAAGTTCTTTCCTATTGTGGATAGGAAACTGCCTACTCTGACTCTCGCTTGGAACCCAATTCTATCATTCTTGCTACCTTCTGGAGCAGTTCTGGGTGTCCTTTTGTGTTTTCAGTTGCATTGCTGCTGCTCATTCCATGTTTTGAGTGAAATAAAACCATTTACCTCCTGCCACAGTTTAGATCTACAAAGGCCCTTAGAACTTCAATTGTTTGGAAGATGATTGGATGATTGGGTCACTACAGCTGACTTGCTGCTAGGTGGAGTTTGGTAGAAGAAGAGGGGTCACTGCGGGCATGATCTGGAAGGGAATACTCTTTCCCCAGTGATTCCTTTACTTTCTTCTTCCCAGGGGCTATCATATGAGCAGCTCGACCTTGGCTTTGCCTTTCTTGCCTTATGGTCTTGCCTTAGAGCCAGGTGACTATGCACTGAAATGTGAGTGAAAATAAACTTCTCTTCCATTAAATCTCTTCATAGGCTTTTATAATCATTGTGGCTATGGGGAAGAGCCAGAAGTTGTATACAGCCAGATTTAGTAAATATGGTAGATGCGGACCTACCCTGACGTTCTTAGTAGCCTGCCTTTCCACTGAATGGCATAGGGAAGAAGTATTCACTGTTTATCATACCTCTTAAAGAAAGGAAAGAAGACTTCCAGAAATGCTTCAGAGTGGCAAGGATGATGGAATAAGTGTGTGTGAAGCTAAGGGAAAAATTTTGAAGGGGATTAATGGCAATGTTATTCACTGTAATGCAATTTCAAAAAATTAAAGAATCACTGTATAGTTTGATTATCCTATGTATGTATATAGAGAGCAGGAGATTAGGATGCACCAAAGTGGCCAAGTGGGTGTAACTTGTCCCAAAACGCACATGCAGAACAGCTTTTAAGCCCCAAACCTGATACCAATGAGAGAATGCTCCCATCAGTTCTTCTGGCACAGGATCAAGCAGGTTTTTGGTAGCATAGTGGATACAAAGGCTGGAGGCCACTAACCTCATGGATCCTGCCTTCTTTCTTTCTCAGTGGTCCAATATGCCCTGTGCAGAGGATTTGTTTTCTTACTTTAATTGACCCACACTCATTCTGCAGCCCACACTTCTTTTCCTACTCTTAGTACCTTCAGTAAGTGTAAAACCTTGCCAGCTCATTTCCTGTCCGGTTCTTTGTTCAGGACAAGGGCCAGGAAAGGATCCCTGGAGAGACCACAGCACCCTAGAACCCTGGTAAGAATATTATTTTATAAAGGTTTAAGTATCAAAATAAAATTGGAAATAAATAAGAGACAAATATCATCAGAGTTGATCAAACTCTCCAGGTGTAGTGCTGGCAATATACAACTGGTGAATTTTACTTCTATGCATTCCTTTCGATGAACGCTGCCGCCTCCACACAGCCTACCCAGCAATCATCTCCAGTGCCTGTTCCTGTCTTAAAATGCAATCATCCACACAGCTCAGGACACCAGCAACATAAAGACATTGCCACAGCTTTTAATTAACTCCCAGGATTTTTCCTCTAGAAAGTGTATTGTTTGAGGAGTAGCAATTACAGGATATTTTAGCTCCTTCATTTACTACTTTTTTTTTTCTGGTTGTCTTTTGAATTTGGGAGAGGAACAATCATGTTGGGAAAAGGGCAGTAACAGGGCTCTTGCCTAATGTGGCTAACCCAGCCCCTGGTTGAGTCATCTCAGTCTGAGAAGCAAAGGGAAGCGGCTTGAGATCAAGATCTCTACTGAGCTGCTGCTACTGCAATTTCAAGACATTTATGTTTGACCCATTGTTGCCCCTTGCTAAGTCCAAAATATCATCTGAGAAGCACAGCTATGAAACATTTCTTCTCTCTTGCTGAAGGTTGTGATAAAAAGAATCCAAAAACTCTTCAGAGAAAGAGACAGCATGGTGGCCCTTTCTGTTGAGCACTAATAAACCCTACAAGATTCTGGGTGAGCTTTGCTGATGCTTTCCTGGGAATTTCATTTTCTGACCTGACGCCCTCCACCTAAACTGTTGTGCATGCTTCCTTCCCCAGTTAAAGATATCTTCACTCCCACATCACATCTTCATGATGTTTCATTCTGTTTAGACAAGTCGTTAATATGCAGAAACCTCAGTCTACTTTCTGAAATGTTTTTAAAGTCAGTTCTCTTTTCTTCTTTCCGTGGTCTTATAAAAATATTTCTATTATTTCTGTCCACTGCCATCAAACTTTAGAAGCTGGTATATCTTCGTTCACTAATTTTAAGCAAAAGTATGTTCAAAAATATACCTTAAAAATACAATAATGTGATGTGGAAATTAGTAATAAAACTTTTAATTTTATGGATGTTGGAAAACTGGTCTGTAAATACCATATTTGTTCACATATAGTTTCTACCTTTTAGTTTTCATTTTCCATGCATATATGTAATCTTCCTTTGCATATGTCACTTAGCTAATTTTGCTCTTCTAGGGTCATCACAATGTTTTCCAAAGACTATGAGTAGTTAGGTAAAAGTCATATAGAGTTTAGAAGCATTCCGCAACGCATAACTCTTGAACTATATATGGTTGGCATTTATTTTGAGGTAAGTGTTATGACCTACCGCAATATTTTTATGTGGAAAATTTTATGCGTCTTATAGGTAACTTTTACACTAATTTTTAAAAAATCACACTGTTGAAAAACCAAATGCTATGCTAAAATCGAAAGTGAAAACATTCATACTATTTTTTTAATACATTTACTAAATTATAATTAATGTAACCATATAAAGCACCCATTTGATGTGTATAATTCACTTTTTAGCATATTCAGAGTTATGCAACCATCACCTTTAAAAACTATAGTTTTGTCATTCCAAGACAAAAATCTCTAATTACTACTAGTCTGTCATTTCTCCCTCACCCTGCCAGGCCTAGGAGGTAATC
This sequence comes from Dinomys branickii, assembly GCA_004027595.1. NCBI lineage: Eukaryota > Metazoa > Chordata > Mammalia > Rodentia > Dinomyidae > Dinomys > Dinomys branickii. The sequence continues at coordinate 62,769 of PVLD010007576.1, forward strand.
AATCTCCTCTGTTCATTCTAGAACTTCATGCAGATGGAATCGTGTTATATGAGTAGAGGAGATAGGATGTGGCAAAGCTGGTTGAGAAATGATCAGGATCAGTCAATTACAAGGTCCCAGGATAAAGCAAAGACACCATATTAGTACTCCTCAGGATCTCCCACAAGGTGTGGATGGCGTAAAAGAAGACTGACCACCGTGGAAAGCTGTGTCCTGAGTTCCCATGAAAGGCCACATCATGTTTCTTAGACATGGTGTGTAACTTTGTTTCTGTTTTGCCCACTTTTGTCCTTTGCTCAGCCCAAATTTTGCTTGGCAGAGCTGGTTTCTTCCATCCCTCGTCACTCCGCACTCTTCAAATAAACTTTTGTCATCATTTTTGGCTTATCTCATCCAATTCTTTGTTTGAAATGCAAAAGACCTGAAATACTTTTGATTGATGAGCCATTTCTAAAGATAATACCCTATAACAGTATATGGTACAATATTTGACACCTGACCCCTTTCATGTGGCATAGTGTTCTCAAAGTTTACTCATATAATATTGTGTACCCATAACATATGCTTTATTTTCCAATAATATTCTATTATATAGCATATTATATTTCATTCATCTATCAACTGATGAACACTTGAGTTAATTATACTTTTCAGCCCTTATGAATAATGCTTCTGTAGACATAAGTATGTGAGTGTGTCCATGAGTATATGCTTCATGTCACCTGCTTAGAAACCCAGGGTGCATTGCAGGGCCTCAGGTAACTTCATGCTTCACCACGGGGCTGCTTTGCACAGATACAGCATTATTTCACACCCCACCCCTATGTGCAGAGATTCCAGTTTCTCTTCATTTTGGCCTGCACAGCTTATTAAAATTGTTTTTGCATCTTAGTGGTATTTTATTGTAATTTACATTTCTACTCCTCTGATGGTTAATGATGTTAAGCAGCTTGTGCTTGTTGTTTATTTTTACATCTTTGTTGCTTTATTTTAACCAACTGATTTTTAAAATTTTATTAACTGGTAGTTTTAAAAAATTTTTTTCTAAGATTTGTCACCCCAGATAGCTTAGTCTTTTATTAAATTTCTGTTAAAATATTATGCTCTTCTTTCCTGAGTAAGAAATAAGCCTTATAAATTTCTAATATTATATCTTCAAATTCAATTTGAGCTCTCTGCAGTTTTTACTGATTCTGTGTACAAAGTTCCTATGTGCACCAATATTTTAGTTAGTATTTTTCATTATTACCATTATAAATAAATATGAGCCCATTCATGCTTAGCAACCACTGATTATTTGTATGAACCATTCCATTCTTTGGCCCTGGGCAGTCAGATTTGTGGCAAGGAATCCTACCCTGAAAATAATCTAAGACAAAGTAACATCATATATCATCCGTGTATTTCACAAATATTTATCATTGTGCTAAGGTTTGAAATTAAATATGAAAATCCATTTACTTTCTACTTTCACATGAAGGATTGAATTTTCAAACTGATCCAATGAAAAGAAATGTGTCTTTGTAATCACTGCCAGAAACCAGCAATGGCAGAAGTTTGATACACCTCAAGTCTCTTCTAAACCTTTACCTGAATCTTTGTTTAAAATAATTTCTAACTACACCCTGAGTTGAACAAATTTGTTTATTTCACTTCAAAGATTAGACAAGATTCAGGTGTATTATATTCAAGGGCTACACCCCTAGCAGCATTTTAATTAAGATATGTTCCTCGTTAGCCACTATTATGCAACTTTTCTTCTATATTCTACTGCCCCCTTAAATAGCGCCATTGAAAATTAACCATGGTGAGACAGGGTCTCTGAAGATTTAAGATCCAACTTCAACGTTCCGCTCTGCTGTTACCTTCTTTATCACACCACCCCCCCCAGTTAGAAGACACCACCTTTTTCTGTTAGCTCAGAATGTTTTGTTTCTCTTTTATTGCTGCCCCCCCCCCATTCAGACCATAAAGCAGAACACAATGTTTCCTTGGTAATGTGATTCCACTACTTGCCTTGAATGTAGCAGGTGGCCAGTTCAGGTTTCCTTAGCTAAATTAAACTGCAGGCATACAAATATTGCTTCACTAAATGAAGACCTTTTGTCAGGAAGTATGAGTACTGATATATTGCCATTGGAGAACCTCTGGTTCTCTTTGTTCCAATGTGAGAATTTATTTACAAATGCTTAGGAAGACAGATATTATGGTTCACCTCAAACTACATTCAAATCCTAATTTTCATGCTAAGGAACTAAGAGGCTTTTGGAAAATTTTTAACCTTCTTGAATCTCAATTATCTCTAAAATGAGAGTATAAATACTAACCTCCTCAAATTAATGAATTTAAGAAGAGTTAATATTAAATAAGTAAAATGTCAAATTCCTCAGTAGTTTCTGCCATTGTGTAGGTGCTATTAATAATGACAACAATCCTTATTTCTCTGTTGGTCCTACAGAAGCAAAGCCTTTGACAATTTTCATGTAAGTTGAATGTAAGACAAATGCAAATTTGTGTAGGCTCCGTGGCTCTCAATTCACAGTGTTACACCACCCAGAATAAAGAAGGTAGATGTCTCAAAAGTGTGAAAGTGTTATCTGCTGCTTTTTCTGACAGGAAGGAGCAGCATCTTTGTCTGGACAGATCTGCACTTTAGAATTCTCAGAATCCAAAGGCTGCCTAGAATGAATCTGTATCTCCAGAGAAGTAAAGATAAGATTAAGAAACATCACCTATAATTCACTGTTATAACCAGGACAAAAGGAGGCTAGATAGGGTGGAAGATGTCACAGTGGTAAAATGCAGGTAAATCACAGAAGGCACCTAAACAGAGATTAGCACTGCCTCAGCTCCCATTAGCTTTTGTTCCTGAGCTAATGATATTTCAGACTTGGTGTCACGTTTCAATGAAACTTTTGTGGCTTAGAGTATATATGTTTTTTCTGTTTTATCTTATCTTTTCACTCATAACCTAAAGTGAGAGTTCCCCCACCTTAGAAGTATGCGCTGCGACTGTAGCTACGTGAGTGACATTGGGGCCATGACTACTTTCCTACAGTTCATGGTCTGCATGTGGGCAAGGGCAAGAGACTCCCCGAGGTTGACAGGGACTGATGTTGGTGACCCTGCACTTACTGCCGCCTCCTCTGATAGTGCTAAGGGCAGCGAACACTTTAATTCTTTAAATAAAGTTTATATATGTGCCGTATATTTTATATTTACTGCACTTTTTTATTTGACATTGGAAATCTCAACATCTTCCATTTTCTTCACTCAAGATAAGAAAATATGATACCTAAAAACAAACTTTGAAAGTTGTGAAATAAGCACTTTTGCTTAAGTCTTTCTTATTGCAAGATACCTAGTAGTTGGAATCACGGCAGACTAACACAGACATGGGTAGGTTCCAGTCTGAGCACCTCACTTTTCAGATAGGAAAGCAACAGTTCAGCAAAGCTAATGGAGAACAGAAGTTACCCTGGAGGCAGACGTCCTTCCTCACTTGGTTTAGCTGTGCTTCTGAAGAGGGCAAGTCCAGTGGGGTGGTCAGCCCAACAGGGACACCAGACACTGGAGAACTCCCATGGAAGTCCCATCGCAACACACCAGGTTGAAATGAGAAGAATGCACTTCCCTTGGGAAGCACACTTCACAGTGAGAAGTGATAATACTTTCAGTGTATTGCACAAATAACACAAGTGCAGCAAACATGCTTTTGATATTTGTTGCACTTTCTTATTTGATATTTGAAATCTCAGTACTTAAAAGAGACTATTACTTTCCACAAAAAAGGAAAATTTATTTCTGAACTAAGTGGCAGAAATGCTATCAATGTATCTAAGTGGCAAGAAACATTTTGACCTGGTTTTATACAAGACATCCTACTGAATTCACAAAGGTCAGTGATGCCATTTGGCAGTTTTCTCACAAGCCTTAGCAAACTGACCAGACATTGAGATATGAACTCTCTGTGTACTGGGCATGGGCCATGTGCCCTGTTCTCAGTTTGGATTCTACTTCCTGTTTGTTTGTTTTTTCCCAAAAAACTATTTACAGGCATTCTACGGCCCTAAACACGGGTAACTTTATTAATTCAAATACCTAAAAGCTACATCAACTGCGAAGTTTTGAATTAAAGAATATTTTTTCAGGTGAGGGTGATTCCTTTAACATCATAAGCTTTCAAAACAAGTTCAACCTCATGTGAGTGTTTTCTTTCTGAGCTCCTGCCCTTTCCCTCTAATGTAGAAAAAGAAAAAGGATTTGATATTATCATGGTTTGTCTCCAGATATGCAGCCTTTCTACACTGGCCTTTCATTCCTCACAGTAAGCACTCATTTCTCTCTTCCTCTACCCTCTGCTGGACGACCTTCCTCGAGACACTATTCCCTTTCTCTAGGAATCACCCTGGAGCTCCTTCTCTTCAAATCTTTATAAAGAATATTTTGACATCGTAGTGTACAGTCTTCACAATCTTCAGTGACACCACGGTCTGTGGCACTTCTGTCCTCCTCGATTCATGAATTAATTATGGTGAATGTCTGATGCTCTGTCCTTGGCTTTTTAAGAGAATATTGGCCACATATTGGCAGGCAGACAGATGAACGGTCTTCTCATAATGCTGGAGCTCCTCATTACACAAATCTAGTTATTAGGCAGAGATTGCCTTTTTGTATAGAATCTAAAACTTTCAGAGGTTTCCTTTTCAAGTCTTCTTTGCAAACAGCATGCACACATGAGACACTTCAGTCTTTGATCCAGAATGTAGTGAGTCAAAGAAGATGGAGTAGTGAAGCGCATTCTTGCAAGGGTGACAGAACATCGAAATCATCCACAGTGGCTGCATTGGCAGGGTAAAAAAAGCAGAATCCATTTTGATGCTAAGAAAGATACAGAGGAGAAAAACTCTCAGTCTGAACAACGTCTGGGATGAGCTTGTGTCCTCTAAAATGGAAGAATGAATTTTAGGAACAATGGAGGTTAAGAGCAGAATGTATTTGCTGAGGGAAAGAAAGCTTCTGTCCAAGAGAGAGACAGAAGGGGGACTGAATGTGTTGCCCATGGCTCTGTCTTCTCTAGGGACTTTTACATAGCAAAAGTATGAGGTGAGGCAGATCCGAGACAGGAGAAAAATGGGAAATCACAAGGCGGGCAGGAGGTGGGACAAAACTATGGTCAACCAATAAGAATTGTTCAGGCAAAATTGATTAAATCAGGGTCAAATGGGGAAGCGAGTCACGCAGCAAGCAGGTATGAACACAGAGCAGGGGGCTTTCCTGTAGGGGGCAGGCCAGGGACTCCTCAAGGTGATGGTTACCTAGTTAGAGTATCAATCCCTGAGGTCCATCCTCAGGGAGGATATATGGGTGTGTTTGTTTAATCTTTTGTTTTGAGATCTGGCCCCCAGCAAGTATTGTCTCTCTGTTTGCAGAAAGGTATCTTGTCTTCCTGGCTCCTTTGAGGTCCTGGCCCTGTCTGCCTCCCTATATTTTTATCTAACTCAGCTGCCTACAACAAGAATATTTTTGCATGGGTGCAGGGACTCAAACTCAGCACCTTGCATTTGCCAGGCAGGTCTTATGCCACTGAGCTATATCCCTGGCCCCTATAAGAATATTAATGGGATAAATCATAGAGTTCAAACTTTGGGGCTGGCAGTAGCAGAGTTTTCAGCCGTGGCCAAGAAAGCAATGTTTGCATCATCATAAAAATGAAATGGTAAAAGACTAAACAAACCAATATGTAAGAAGTTTAGGTAGTGTGAATGCTAATAAATATACACATTTGTAATAAAATAGAGAAGAGCAAGTGTAGACATGGAAATGGTTTAACTAGTGATCGGACGCCAAGCTGAGAAATTCCATTGGTTCATAACAGTAGTAAGACAGTGAAGCAAAGACTATGGGAATATGCTGGCCAGAATCTTCTGTGCAAGGGGAGCCATCAGTCCTTAATTTAGGACCAGGTTTGGAGAAGCTTCCTCCAGTTACAGTACTGGGACACAGTATCTGAGGGCTGAGGTCCAGAGTCATTGGAGTTGGAGTTTATGTAGATAGAATCATTTGGAGCATTTTCAACAGGGAGCAAACACGATCCAGATTAGTTCTTGAAAATATTATTTTGCACCTCGCTAGGATGGACTTCAGGGATTGATATTCTAAACAGGTAGCAATCACCTTGGAGAATCCCTGACCCACCCCCTGCAGGAAGGGCCCTGTCCGTATTCCTGCCCCCTACGTGACTTCCTTCCCCATTTGATCTTGGCTTAATCAATTTTACCTGAACAATTCTTATTTGCTGACTATAGTTTCATCCCACCTCCTCCTGCCATTTTTCTTCTACCTTAGCCCTGCCTCACCTCATGGTTTTGCTCTATAAAGTCCCTTGAAAAGACAGAGTCTTGGGCAATCCACTCAGGGCCCCCTCCTGTCTCTCTCTCAGAAAGAAGCTTTCTTTCCCTCAATAAGTATATTCTACTCTTAATCTGCTGCATAGGAATCATTTGATTCCTAGAAAAATTGGAAGCAAAAAGAGCAGTAGCTGAGTTGCAAGTCTTTTTTTTGTTTTTGTTTTTGTTTTTGTTGCGGTACTGGGGATCGAACTCAGGACCCTGCGCTTGCTAGGCAGACGTTTATTCCACTGAGCTATATCCCCAGCCCCGAGTTGCAAGTCTTAAGAGTTTTAGGTGACTTGCAATAAAGGATGGTAAGATGAGACCAGATTTAGGACATATTATTAAGGAATACCTAGGGACACACGATGATTGATAACATACAAACTATGGTTCCTTGGTTTTAGACCTTAGAAATGAGATAAAATAGTAGTTATATTTATGAAAAGGAAAGCTGTTCACAAGGGGCAGTAACATAGGTGCAAGGACAAATTATCTTGCAGCCCTTTTAGTTTTGAAATCAGAAAGAAAAGTGGCGGGCTGGATTTGGGATGCAAAACAGATTAACCCAGGTTTATTGCATATATTGGATAGGTATATGACAAGATGCTTTGCCATTAATAGGTCAGGAGCAGGAGATAGAGAAAGTAGAAAAAAGGATGAAAAATCAAGATGGTGGGGTTCTGGGAACCACATGAATAAAACATTTAAACACAGAGTGAATCACTGAGAAATGGCACAAAAATAACCACTGTCTGTGAAAGATAGATTATCGATGCTCTTGCGACAAGGATATTTACAGAACAGAAGCACTGAAACTTGAGGGTAGGAAAGGGTGGTGAAAAAGTGGAGGCAGACATGAGAGCAACTGTTCTAAGGAGCAAAGCTGCAGAGAGGAAGAGGTGTGAGGGAACAGCAGACTGTGGGTTCAGAGCAGTCTGCATTGCTCTATATTTGTTTCTTTAACAGGGACATACTTGTTTGCTAAAACTGATCTCATGGAGGAGCAAAGCCATGATGCAAATAGGGAAAAGGATCATTACAAGGATGAAGCTCTAGGGAAAGCAAGAGAGGGAATCCAGAGCAAAAATAGAATGCTTTGAAATGCCCATGGGCTCTTCATCCATTTGTAACAAAGGAAGAAGAGCAGTTCAGGTCCTAGGAAGACAGGCTGCTGCTTCTCCTGCGGCACCTGTTTTCGAAGTAAAATAACACAAGGTATCATGAGCTAATAGTGAGGTGGAAGCAGGAATGTGGGCACTGGGGGGAGAAAGGAAGATGTGAAATAGACACACCAGGGCTGGGGATATAGCTCAGTGGAATAAGCGCTTGTCTAGCAAGCGCAGGGTCCTGAGTTCGATCCCCAGTACCGCCAAAAAAAAAAAAAAAAAAAAAAAGAAATAGACACACCAGACGGGAAGGGGGTAATTTAACCATAGGAATTTATAGGACTGGCAGCCAGTGAGCAGACTGATTGGGGAACTGTGGTGATAAATTTAAAGAGAGACCTGTTAACACTGCTGTGAGATGTCACCTCTGCAGAGTAGGGACTGTGTTTTATTTTCTTTTAATCTCCAGAGCCTACTGCAATAGATACTCAAGTGTAAAAGCAAAGAAATAACTGCAGTGGACAGTGATCCTGATTAGAAAATGCTTCCTTACACAGAAAGATATGTCATCTCTGTAGTAAATAAAAGCACATAATCCACTCCAGAGTCTGTTTTGCAAGTTGTCACTATCTCCATGATGATCATCATTCTTCCTAGATTTAAAATAGTTTCCAGTTTGAAATTCTTCGCTGTGAAATTGTATTTTCCTTGAAAGATGAACTTTGCTTTAGAAGCACTTGCCTAAGTGACAACTTCACTTTATTTTATTATGTCATAGAGATTAACAGCACAGATCTGCTTCATAGTTAGGCATCCATACATTTGCATCCTGGTTCAAATGTTTATTAGCCATGTAAACTAAACTGTTGCTCAAATTATTTATGCCACCATTTTTATCAATAGAACAAAAATGTTAATGACTATTTCATATGCAGAGTATAAGTGGTGTCAGTGTTGTTTAAACATTAATTTCAATTTCAAAATACCATAGTAGAAAAAAATAATCAAAAGGGGTCATGGTAGAGTGGCTGATATTTGTACTATTCAATCACAACTACAAAACTGTGAGGAAAAACAAAAACAAAAAAACTACTAACAAGAAAGGGTTAATGCTGAGGTAAAGGAGACTAGAGAGGTCACTGCTACCACTACTTGAAACCTCGAATGTGTGGTAGGCAGTAGGGAAGAAATATACCTTCTATCCTTACTCAGTAAATTTTGAACACTTCTTAATCTGTTGGTGTCTTTCACATTGAGTACTTTATTTCCTTATGTTATAATTGCTCCAAGGTTCTTTATTTTCTCATCTAACACTAGTCATCAAAGTCAAGTTTGAAAAATCCTCTTTAGCAATCACTGTCATCACTAGAACTTTTCTTCCTTGATTCAATTGTTCTCCATCACTTTCGCATTTCCAATATAACCACCTGCTCTCATAATTACCTTTTCTCTTTCCCATTTACAACAGCACCAACTTGAGTTGCCTTTGGGTAAAAGTTTGACTTAAAAGCCACAAAAAATAAAATGTTATTCTCAATGTGACATTTTCTGTTGATTTTGTGTGTGGGGGGGTTTACACAAACTCGTGTCAAAGTTTTACTGTCAGTTCAGAAAATCTCATATTCCCTACTATATAGAATGTTGGTCTGTTCAAGTAATTAGCTATTTTGGGGTATAGTTTTTGCTTTAAAAATAAAACTAAATGCTGACAGAGTTAGTCATTACTAGAAATGACAGAAAATATTTAAATAGTGCTGTCTTTAGCTTGCAATTCTGTATTTGAAACAGACGTGGAAGCTGGGTTACTGAATATGGTAACATTTACTTCTACATGGTTGAAAGGCAGACAACAAATGCACATGTGAACTTAGGCTTGGATAGACTCGCAGAGAATACCGCAAAGGGGAAGCTGCACTGGGACACTCAGTGTAGCTTACCATGAAGCAATGACAAAGTACAATTGGTGTAAAGAACTATTAGAGCAAGCAGTGCACATTCTGTCACTTGATTTATGAAGTCACACAGAAAACATTGTCACCTGATAGTCTTCCAGCAGGATTACCTGGGTGCGTTAACATCAAACGTAAAAAGAAACAAAAAGCAGGACTTTTAGAATGTTACTTTTATGGTAAAAAGAGATTTTGTAGAATACTTCCTTTCAAAACATATGGTGATAAGCCTGGTTTAACCACTTAAACATTATATTAAGTAGTTTTGTATGGTAGAATTTGAAGCTACAAACTTTCTAGTTCAAAATCTGCAGTGATGAATTTTCAGACTATTAAAAATTCTTTGTATTTTTCAAAATATGAAGGAAATCAACTTTCTTAGTTAAAACTTCTATGACCATATGGAACGATGTTCTAGGGAGCAGTTGCCATATAAAATAAGTTTTCGGTCAGCACTGTCCATAACTAGTAGAATGTTTCAGAGAAGATGTAAGCATTGTGCATAAAATATTTATAAAGTGACACTTAAACCATTACTACTTCACAATAGGTACTTTGGGTTCTGAGAAGGTAGAGTGGCCAGTCACAGTTCTTCCCTTTCTTCCTGCTGACGTGCTATATGCGAGGTTTCAGAAAATGAAGTTCCAGGGCCCTCACAACTCTTGCACAAGGATATTTTCTTTTTGTATTGTATTTATCTCAGACTTGGAGATGACGAAATCAACAACTGAGAAACACTTATGGACTCAGGCAAAAATAAGCCACAAAAGAAGTTTGCTTTTAATACAGCAAGAGAACTAAGGAAGTGATAGATAAGCAAGGAAGAAATTTTTAAAACAATAATTCTGCTACTCCAAATAAGCAGTGTGGCTCCACTCCTACCGTGCCCGCAATAGCCATGAGGGGAGATACAGAGCTATGCTCAGGCATGCATAAACTAACATCACTACAAATGCTGGGACCACAAAGAGCACGATGCAGTGCTGTCAGGAACTCTGCACATACGCATTTCACAGCTAAGATGAAGGGGACTGAGTTACTTGAAAACAGTAAAATGCCCAAATTTAGCCCCAAATAAAATAATTCATTTTATTATCTCTTACCTATTAAGAAAATTGAGTTTATATTTTTAGAGCTTCCCCCAAAGAAACTTACAAAACCGTATGGTTCTTTGGAGTATTCTACTGGATGTTTGTATCAGTGAAATAAAATTCTATACAACTTCTGCTACACTTTAGAAGGAGATCATTAGAGCTCATAAGGATGGAAAAAGTCATTAATAAAATATCACCAAGTATCTCTCAAAATATCCAAAAATTTCAGCATGAAAAAGTGGAGCTCATTCCAGGGAATGCAAGAAGTTTAACAGTTAAAATTTAATTAAAATTCCCACCATATAAAAAGGCTAAAAAGTGATTTCATTAATTGATACAAGAAAAGCATTTAACAAAATTCAGCACCGATTTGTAATGGAAAATACGACTGTTAGCTGTGAAAATTCAACAGTAAAATTAACACCTTAGGACAAAATACTGAATGTTTTCCTCCCAACATAAAAAACAAAGAAAGGTAGTTTGTGCTGAAAGTTCCTGCCAGTACAATAAATATAGGGAAAGAAACAATAAGTGCAAAGATTGAAAAAAATTTTAAAAATTCTTAGTTGTGAATGTGATGATTATCTACTTAGAAAATTCCGGGAAATCTATAAGTAAGAAGTCCTAGAACTTAGTAAGGTTGTAGGATGAAAGATAAATACTCAAACATTCATTTATATATTTATATACTAGCAGTGCATGTACATACATCAAAATTAGAAATAAAATACTATTTCCTCAAAAATGTTAGGTTTAAATCTAACAAAAAATTTACACAACTTATATACTGAGAATTAAATGATGCTAAGTAAAGAAAGCTCTAAATGCATGAAGATGTACTACCATATTCATAGATTGGAGAACGACAGAAATGTCAACTCTACTGAAATTGATGTATATATTTAACACAATTATCAAAATACCAGCAAAGTTTTATAGAAATATACCAGATTATTCTAAAATTTGTATGAGAAATCAAAAGAATTAGAATATCTAAATAATTATGAAAAGTAAAGAAAAAAGAAGGACTCAGTCTACCAAATTTTAATATTTATTGTCTTGCTAAGTATAGGTTAATATGGGTTAGTAAAGCAAGGCTGTGGAAGGAGAGGAGGTAGAAAAATCCAAGGAATTAATGACACACACAGGCCAATCAAAACATTGTAGAGAACACAGAACTAGACTCACATGATCTGTTCAATTGATTTTGACAAAAATAAAAGCAGCTCAATAGAGAAAACGTAAGTCCCTCAAGAAATGGTGCTAGAGCAATGACATATCTATATGCAAAATAAGTGAAAATTCATGTAAAACAAATTCTCACATAACAAGAAATTAACACAATAGGGATCATAGAGTTATACATAGAATAGAGAATACAATATTAGAGAAAATAATCATGTGTGTAAATCAGGATTTAAGACTGCAAAGACTTCTTAGAATTTTCACTAAAAACGTAATTTTAAGAAAAAATTTTGGTGAATTTGAGTTCACCAAAATTAACATATTTTTCTTCTGTGAAAGACTCTGTTAAGTATAAAAAGACAAATTAATGAGTCAGAGAAAATATTTGTAAGCCATGTATCTCACAAAACACTCATTGAAACTAAAAAAAAAACCAAAAAACAAAAAAACAAAAAAAAATCAGCCCAATGCAGAGGACTGCATCATTCATCTATTCCTGCTGGAGATGTATTTTGTCAATGCTTTTAAAACACATTGGCCTTTGCTTTTAAGCATACAAACCATATAACCCAAAAATTGACCTCCAAGGTGTTTATCCCAGAGAAATGAAGACCAATGACCACTCAATAACCCATATATGCATCTTTATGACAACTTTGTTTATAATAGCCTTAATCTGGAAATAACTGGGGTGCTTTTCAAAAAGTGAAGAATTCCACACCTGCTATCTATCCATACCATGGGTACTTTTCAGCAACATAATAAAATGAAACATTGATACACACAACAATTTGGATGAATTGTCAGAGAATTACACTGAATTTAAAAAGCTAACCTTAACAAGGTATATGTTGTATATTTCCACTGATACAATATTCTTGAGAGACAAAATTATAGAATTGATAAAAAATGAGTGGTTTTCAGGGGTTAATGAGTGAGTTTCAAAAGAAAGAAAGTGAGTATAACTGCAAATGGTAACTTTAGAGATTCTTCCTTAAATACAAAAAAAAAAAAAATAGAGATTCTTCTAGTGATAGAATATTCTGTATTTTACAATGTCAAAGTCTGTGGATCCCAATCATGATGGTGTTACATAATGATTCAAGATGTTAGTATTGGAGGGAATTGGATAAAGAATACTGAGCATTTTCTGTATTATTTCTTGCAATTTTATGTGTATTTACAATTATCTTAAAATAAAAATTTCAATTAAAATATAGATTAGTAAGTGCCTGAAGACAGACTTTCAAAAGGAACACTTATATCTAGTGATTCCTGGTAAAACTAAACAATAAATGTGAATAGAGAATATTTTTTAAATCTTGAAGAAGCATTTCAAAATAGATAAGAACATAAGCTTTAAAGACAATATAAATTTGACTCTTGTATATACTGATTATTTGCTTTGACAACTTGTGCTAGAACTCATGTTTATATTCAGTGATTTTCAGCTACCTCACTGTGTTCTTAAATTACATGGTTTCCTTGCCTCATTGATAGTAAATATTGAAGCATGAATTATCTTTCTATAGTTTGATGCTAGGCTATCAGAAAACTAAGAATACCATTAGAAGTAAGTGTAATACCATTAAGATCCACCCAAGCCTTAAAATTAATATTAGATTACAGAATAACATACTGAAGAAAATCTGTTTTTATCAATAATTGTTGCATGAAGTATATTTAATGATATCTAATTAATTTAAATTGCAGAAAATTTAGCGCTATTACTCATAACCAGGGGAAAAAGTAAGAATCTAATAAAATTTGTTATAACATTTAACTCTTCAGAAATAATAATCTGACAATACAATGTTTTAGTGATACCTCATACATTGATACAAATATGCAATCATTGCATTCTTGTTTAATGCATCCGGTTTTACATGTCAAAGTTAATATTATAGCACCTTCTGACAGGTCCCTTGGGTAATGGTTCAGTATGAACTTCAGGAAGAATTCTATCCATTTAATCAATTACTGCATTAACCCACAACAGCATTAGAGTTGCCAACCTAAATTGACAAGTAAACAGGTCAAAATTAATAAGCAGTTCCAGTAGACAAATGTCTATTTTTTTCAAAGTTTCTTGCTGCAAGACTATCAGATGTGATCTGACGTTACTTCTCATATATAGTATATGGCCACAGTTTTCCAAATGATATCTACAGCCAAAGAGTGGTTAATTGATACTTTATAACATTTTCAATATATAAATAACATTACAAATTATCTTCATCATTTAAAGTAAACACTGAATTGATATCTTTTAAACAATATACGTACAGTATATCTGTATCTCAATGGCTTCTCAGTTATTAATTACAAGAGCTCTAATTATTGCCCTCTCATCTATTTATTTTGTCATCAGTCTTTTTTCATATCAACCTTTTTACTGAATACTTTAGTTAAATGTCAAATTTTCTCAGATAAATGTCAAATGTCTGAGCAGTTGTAAAAGTTCATCTATATGCCTCCTGATTCTATAGAAATGATTTTGCAGCACAGATTTTTTTAAGATTTTCTATGCTTATTATTTTGCCTTTTAAAAATAATGCTTTTTGCTTACAAAGTTTTGGCTTTTCTTTAATAATATTTTGTATATTCTTGTTTTATTTTGTTTTTCCTGATTTGATAGAGAATACATTATCTAATATATCTGTATCTCATTCAGAACGGTGTAGTATATCTTTCTCATATTTACTAGAATATAAATGGGTTTTCATATATTTATTCTATTTTGCTGTTATATTATAGGTTTCCTTTCTCATGCAGATATACCACTTTACTGAGATAGAGGTATGTGCTTTATATGTAAACATTTGTTATCGTTGCTACTTAGTCTAATAGGTATGGCTCCACTTTTAAAATATCATTATTTTAATATTATTGTGTATTATTGTTGACCAGAGACAAACTGGACTGTGCTACAAATATTTACACTTACTGGCCTTTGGACATTTCTTTGTGGTTATTTTGCCCCTTTTTCTTTGCCCATTTCTTATATGTAGAAAGTGACTTATATATTCTGATTTCTTTGGTGTTTTTGGAGACAGGGTTTCCCTGTGTAATGCAGGCTGGCCTTGAGCTCACTTTGTAGACCAGGCTGGCCTCAAACTCCCAGCTACTCTCCCACCTCAGCCTTCCAAGTGCTGGGATTACAGGCATGACCCACCATGCCCTTCTATATTCTGAATATTGATTTTTACAATAACGAGTATTAAATTATCTTTATTTGCTTTTCACATGTTAAAATGTATATTGGGAATCGGGTGTGATGGCATGTTCCTATAATCCCAGCACCCTGGAGGCTGAAGCAAGAGGATCGCTGTAAGTTCGAGGTCAGATTGGGCTACAAAGTGAGTTCAAGGTTAGTTTGAACTACATAATGAAACCCTTTCTCAAACAGACAAAATACTTTTTAAAAAGATAAAATAAAATGTATATTGAATGATTAAATATTCTTGCTGTTTACATAGTCAAGAATATTAGATATTATGCATAATTATATTCTTTGTGTATTTAGAATATATTTTACATTAAGAAAACCTTTGTAGGGAAGGTTTTGCAGGGAAGACTGTAGATGTGCTGTAACACTCCCAAGAAACTGAAGTGGGAGGAGAGGGTCCCGAGACGCGCCATCCTAGGCTATTGCTACCTGGATCCCCCAGGGCTTGGGAGAGAACAGTCACAAAATACAGTAAGAACTGCAGTAGCTTCAAGAGACAGTTGCCAAGCAGAAGCTATAAAGAAATATCACTGTCAGCTCTGACCCGACAAAAAGTGAGCTTGAGAAATAGACACCAAAGTGTCTGCTTCCCTTCAACCTGCACTTTAATACCCAGTCTGTGCTTCCCATTGGCAGGAGTAGCAGCAACGCCAGAGATAAGCCAGGCCGACATGGCAGACGCCGTAACCTCAAACACAAAGCAGCCTGGAGAAGAGCAGCGGTTGTCCTCGTATCTGCTGACTGGAGCACACGTTGGATGTTCAATGCTACTCTATGCTTATGAGTTTTTATTTTTTATTTCTCCCATTTTTTCCTTTAAAACAAAGAGAAAGTAAAAGAACTTAATGTTCAACTTAATTAAAATGCAGCTGTACAAGGGAGAAAACAGGCATTAGATACATTTTCCATTTCTGTCCTGGGTGTGAGCATTCTTCCAAAAGAAGTGTGGTCTGTAAGATTTATCAAGCAATCGATTCTTTGCAATGATAGGCCCAGGTCTCAGGGGAAAAGCTGGATTTCCATGAGGAAGACAGATCACGGAGACCTGAATGCCCAATGGCCAACTTTACTGTTGTGGCGGTGCTGAGGGGGAAAACTGCGCAGCACCAGATTGGACAGCCCGAAGTCCTCACAACCTGTGAAGACTTTACAGTGCAATCTCCTCTAATAAGCAGCATGTAGAGCTTCAGAGCATGAGGAGACTTCCTATGGTCTGAACGGAGGCATAGCCATGGGCAGACAGATGACAGGGAAACATTCTGGAAAACCTGATCATAATCAAGCTGGTCTGCTAAACCAGTTATCCACTGTATATTTTATCTCTGACTCTCTTGCCTTCATCCGCATACTATTCTTAATATGTGCTCGCAGGATCCTGCCACACCCAAAAAGTTTAAGGATACTTTGAAAAGAACCCTTTAAGGCTAAAACAACCAATGGAATAAAACAGTGGACAGGAGGAAAAATAGTTGATTAACAACTCTTCAGTTTTCTAAGTAGCGAAATATTACATATTATTCCAAAAAAGGAAGCAAAATGATTTTATAAAACATGTAAAGATTAATGTAAAACAAAAATTTGACTATTGATACACTGATGTTTCATAGCAGAACTGCAGCGCAGAATGTGTGGTCACGTACAAAAGAAGAAAATACAAGGAAAGTACTGATAAGAGGAGAGATAACAAAATATGTGACAGAACCTAAACAAATGCCATATAAATTCATCTCTGCACCCTTCGTAGTGGGATATGTTCTGAGAAGTGGCCACTAAGTAATAAATATCACCCTTGTGCGACAGTGCACTCATAGATAGTATTGCCACATATCTAGGCAATGAGGTACAGACGTACTCCTAGGTTGTACACCTGTAAAGCATGTCACTGCGTTGAATGTTGGAATATCGCAGGCATTTGTAACACAGTGGTGTTTGTGTGCTGGAACATAGAAAAATTACATTAAGCAAATAGTGTAAAGGGTTTAAAATTGCGCACCTTTTTTTATCATTTACCATTACCAGTAATGGAACTGGTGAGGGCTGACTCTGCTGGGTGAGCCCGTGAGTACCTGGTGAGAGAATGTGCAGGTCCAGCACATTGCAGGGAACCAATGCAGGTGTTAAGTACTGCGCACTGGGACTGCACTGTGTTCATAAATGTTGTCCAAGAATAAGCTACCTTTAGATTACTCTGACAGTTTTAAGCTGGGTGGCCCACTTGATTGGCTTCACATTGGGTGAGTCCTAGAGGTGCGACCTGGAGGACTACATCTGCCCTCAGGTCATTCCCTGGCTTCCCAGCAACCATGAACTGCACAGCCTCATTCTGCCGTGCCCTCTCCCATGAGGCTGCTGCTGTGGAAGCAAACACAGACTGCCAACCATGGACTGGAACCCGTGAAACTGTAAGCCAAAAATCCCTCCTCCTTTAAGTTGTGGGTGTCAGGGACTGTTTTCCTCAGGAGTAGGAAAGTTGACTATATAGTTATGGTAAAGCTCTTGCTTGACAAGTTTACTTTTTAAAACTTTTAACTGTTTTATAGTAACAACAGACAAATACATTTTACAGTCATACAAAATATTTTTCTTTATATCCTTATTCTATAATGTTCTTTCCATATTTAATCTTTCTTTACTTTTAATTTATTTGTAAATTAAGACAGAAACACTTCAGCATGTGCCCAGCCAGGGTCAGGGTCCCCCATCCCTGTCTCCACTTGCACATCGGGTCTCAGTGAGAGGTCAGCGGGGACAGCAGCACCCAGGGAGCGGGTATCTTCTCTGATACCAGCGCTCCTTTTGACACGTATTGAAGGACCTGCCTGAGCCTGGTATTTTGCTAATATATTTTTATAGGTAGACACCAACTCTCCAATAATGACAAAAAGTCCAAGACAGCATAAACCAGTAACATGGAGATTCGTTTTCACTATTGAATACTATTACTATATGTAATTTTATGTGTTCCACTTTTTGTAACTGGCAGTGTAATAGGTTTGTTTACACCTGCCTGACTACAAACGTAGGAGTAAGACATTGTGCTGTGAGGTTCTGATGCCACAAGGTGACAGGAATTTTCAGACCTGTCATAAATTTAGGGGATCAGCTCTGTATATGCACTGTATTACTAGCTGAAACGTCCTTCTGCAGCTTGTGAGTGCATGTATAAAACATGAAGACACATTAAAAATTAAAAGAAAATATTCCAAATAGATGAGAGCAAAATTGAATTATGCTGTAAGAGAAAAATATATAAAATGAAGTTAATTTATATGGTGCTGGCAGTGCACCTTGGGGTGGAGTACTTGCCTACCATGCATCAAGGTCTGGGTCCCTTCTTTGACAGCTGAAAAAGTAAAAATAATAAAGTAAGTTAGTTTGATTTTATAAAAGTAAAAGAAACCACACCTATCCAGTGAGAGCAATGAATGTAATGTAAATTATCATGCAAACTATCAATGTTCATTAACATAAATGCAGAGCAATAATAGTAAGAGGAATAAATCAAAACAAAAACTTTCAGAAATAATGACAATACCATCATAATCAATGATCTGTTGTAGAATATCATGCATGAAACTCAATATATAGTATGAGTTCACAAGTACAGGAGAGATGATAACAAAACTGGATGAAATACAAGAGGAACTAAAAAACTCAATAACAGAAACTCTAAATCTAAATGACTTTTCTCAGTTCTAACCAAGTCAAGACTAGCAGACAGGAAGCTATGAAATAAGGCATACACACACACACACACACACACACACACACACACACACACATATACATATAAGATCTGATTCACAGATTATACATACAATTACTCATATGCATATAATTTATAATGAAAGAATATATCTTCTATAATGCTCATGATCAATAGTAAAATACCTAAAAATAGATTCTAAAATATAAAAATAAACAACAGATTTGTAATAAAAAATAGTACCATTCAAAAATGCCTTAAAAGGAAAATTGTGTAAGGTGAAATTTTAATTCAATGTTAATGTCTCAAAGTATTTTTTAAAATTAGTAATTTAAAACCACAAAATTTCATAATCTGAATATTTAAAATAACTGATCACAAATTCTAAATAACAAGATATTCAGTTAAGAAATGAAAAAAAGAAACAGAAGAAAAAGGTCAAACTGGGGTGAAAGAATAATAATAGAGGTAGAGATAAGTTCATTAAAAATTAGATATTGTAACTAAAAATTAAATGCAATCTCTGCTTTTCTGTGGAAAAGTAATAAAAAATATACTACCTAAGTCACATAAGGGTATATTGCTTCAAAATTGTGACTGAACAAAGAAGCAGAAATAATTCATACATAGATATTAAATATGTTGATCAAATTTCTTCTGCTATATTTGAAATGCTGAGTGAAGTGGAACATTTTCTAGAAAATTATAGCCTAGCAAACTGCCTATCAGGTGGGAAATCTGAAGTGATCAGTTACTATGGAAGAAATTTAGAAGATGTCAAAGAACAACCAGTTCTACTCAGTTTTATGAGTGAATTCTACCAAAACTTCAAGGAACATTTAACCACTAAGCTCCTTTTATGTAGCAAATATAGCACTCACATAAAATCCTGGAAAAGATAAGCTAAAAGGAAGCTGCAGACCATTAAAGGCATAAATCACTAAGACTGAGTTTTCCCCAGGAGTTCAAGGAAGATTCAGTCTGTTTGAAAACCTAGTCAAAACTGGACTATATTAATGGGAAAATGATGGAGAAAGCTTATTATTTCTGCGCTATATTTTTAAAAACTTCCAAAAAAAATCTTCCTTAATATACTTTTCAAAACAGAATTCAAACTAAAACTGAATAGGGAAATACATATGAATCATTGCAGTAAATCACCATATTAAAGTAGGAAACAGTTCCAGGGTACTCACAAAATGTGCTATGATTTACTGTAATTCCAGAAAATATAGTCAGTGAAATTACATGAGCCAAATCATGAGGTGATATTAAGAGCAGAATCCAATATTATCATTGTTTGCAAATGATATAAAGCTGAACAATAAAAACTAAAATACCCTACTGGCAATGTAAGGTAAACTAAGGGAAAAATCTATGTTGCTGGTGTGGTAGAGCACCGCAGTGATTCCAGCACTCTAGCAATTTGAGGCAAGAGTGTGGCGAGTTTGAGCCTGGGCAACTTAGCAATTCAACAAGACTCTGTCCCAAGATAAGATAAGATAAGATGAGATAAGATAAAATAAATGATCAGATCAGATCAGATACTGGGAATGTAGCTCAATACTTCTCAGTTCAAAATCCTGATAGTTCAAAAAACAAAAACATGAAAAATTTCACAATATATAAAAATTTAAATATGTTTAAGGAAAATCTGTCTTGCAGTACAAATAAAAGCGAGATACTCAGAGATAAAAATAGTCCCTTAAAAAACATAATATAAAATTTGAGTACATTTGAATGTATACCTATGGTTGAACATGAAGGATATATACTGTAAAACAATAAAAAATCATCTTAAATTCGCTTTAAATTCATCACTGGTCTAATTGTCATTTTTTATTGAATTTGACAAGCTGAATTTAAAGTACTATATGTGTTAGTACAGTGTTATTACTTTAAGAAGTGTTATTAATTTAAGAAGCATGAAATAGTTGCTAAGAAACTTCTGGAACATGATGGTAGCAAACATGTACATATTTATAAGATTAGAGATATGGTTTTAACATACAGTATTTCCATCAAATAGCATTCATTTGTGACTATGCAGATAACTTAATGTAGGATACTAGATATTTCATTAACAAAACTACATATATAAAAGAATCTTAATGTGTGGTAAAGAAGTCAGCATTTCAAAGCAGTGGGATAAGATGGAGTATTAAAAGGTAATAAAATGACCGGATATGAATACATATTTGCAGAGCCTGGTGTAAAACAAAACTGGAGCCTCAATACTAGGACATTAATAAGAGTTACAAGAAGGGAACAGAAGTGTTGAAAGAAGCACAGGCCCCTGCCGGCGTGGAGCTCAGTAGTCCCTGCTGGTGAGTCCCCATGGCGAGCCAGCTCTGATAACTCCAAATCATTTCAGGTGAATCAATATTCTAGGCATTAAAAATCAAACTGCATAAGTTGTCAGAGTAGAACATGGATATGTTACATATATAATCTTTTTAAATAAATTAAACAATAGCAAATCAGAGAAACCTGAAATGAATTCTGTATATGAAAACACACAAGATTTTAAAATGATGAACTGGGAGGAAAATTTGTAGCTTTTAATGCAGATCAGATTTAATAAGTTCACCATACAGAACAATTACAGAAAGGAAACCAATCAAAGCAAAATAGGCTAAAGGTATGAACAAATTGTGTTCTAATGAAGAAACACACCCAACCAGCTTAAAGTCATTGCAATATCATTCATAGTTAGATAAATAAACATTAAAGCAAGATGTGAGAGGTTTCAAAACCACTAGGTTGCCTGAGACCCAGCTGTTAACCATTGCTCATTTATGTCTTGACTAGGTGTAAAGAAAGCCTTTCAGTAATCTAGAAAGCAACACTAACTGCTGAAACTCCTGGAAAGCCTTTGAAAAGTTACCAAGATTTAAAATGCACATAGCGCTCCACTCTGCAGTCCCACACCTGAGTGATTAACGAAATTGCATGTGTGCTTCTGTAGCAAAAGGCGCACCAGACGGTGTCTACTGCCACAAAGTACAATGCTGGAAACCGCTTACAAAGCTATCAGTGGTGCATACCTCAAATGCACCCAGGTTTGTTTGAAATGCAATCCTGCCAAATGTTAAAAAGAATGAAATAAATATATATAATAGGCCTCTTATTTGTAGAGGATACTTTCCAAGTCCTCCAGTGGATAGATTAAACCACAGGTGTTACGGCACCTTGTATCTACTGTTTTCCTACAAGTATGTAGCAATGACAAATTTAATTTATAAATGAGCAAATAAAAGATTGTCAATAGCTAATAACACAAGAAAACAATCTTATAGTTTTAACAGTATGCCAACATAAAAGTTACATAGTGTAGTTTCTATTTTTCTTTTTCGCCCCTCCCAAAATGTCTTCTTAGATTGTACTATATCTTTATGGGATGGTTGCAACTAAAATGTTGTGAAAAGAAACTAGAGATAAAGGAGAGATCTTTATTTTTTTTTATTTTTATTTTTTTGCGGTACTGGGGATCGAACTCAGGACCCTGCGCTTGCTAGGCAAGTGCTTATTCCACTGAGCTATATTCCCAGCCCCAAGGAGAGATCTTTAATACTTCTCTTGAGTAGAAAAATTTGCCAATAAAAGGTGTATGCAACATACACTCTTGCAAAATTATAAAATACAAATGAGACCATGAGTATAAAGTATGGAAATTTATATTTATGTACATTTTATAAACAAATACAAACATCTTAAAATTGGTTGCCAATCATTATAGGATAATACCTTTTAATATATGAACCAAATGAAACGTTGTCATATGTATCTATTGTTCTTTAAAAAACTATAACCATGTGTTTACTAATGCTACAATTTATCAGAGTACCTATGAAAACATTTGCTTCCCATTGCACTCAGGAAATGATCCAGACTGACACAGTGCTGTCAAAGTCACCAGGAACGCTCCAGATTGAGAGGCTGTAAAAGGAGAACATTACACCTATTTGTCACTGGAGTCCAGTCATTTCAAACCTCTCACCAGAGAGGACGCTAATTAATTAGGTTCAGATGTTTTGGGGTAAATATATGAACAGTAACTATTCCTGAAGACCAGACAACAGTAGATGTAGAGCCATAGGTGGGAAACTGGCCACAATCATGGCTCACTTCTCCCTTGTGCGCATACAGCATCTCTGCGTTTCTTAGGACAAATGCGAACCTAGCAAACTATCACCTCTTTGGTCAAAAAGAAAACCAGAGTATATATGACAGTGTGAACATATAGGAGCCATTCAGTTCAGTCCATTAAGTTCAGTGTAAGAGAAATAGTTTAAATAATGATAAGAACCAGTGCACGGGTTAATTAATTGTGTTATGTTGAAAGAACCTGTACCGTGGTGTGCATGTTAATTACAGCACATGACCATCCCTAGGAAACCCTGGGGAAATATAGTTAGTATAAAGATATAAGTGGCACTGAAAAAAGGAACATTCGTTGCATCCTTTGTGTTGCAACTCCAATCTCAGAGCTTCAGATTAGTTACCTGATTTAACAACAATTTCTTTAATGCAGAGTTCTCAAGGTAAAGAACAAAATTTTCATCCACTATACACAACTTTTGTTTTCTTCTTATTATGTATTGACAATCTGTTTCTGAGTAAGGTAGATATATCTGTTGTTCTTAATTTTACATAAAATTTTTTCTTTCATTTTTCTGATTTTATTCATTGATCTTTTATGCTTAGTCTAACTAGTAAGTATTTTGTGATTTTTGAACTCCTAAGAAATATTTAATCCTACATCTGCCATAGAATTTACATATTTAAAAAAGAATTATTAAAAAATAAAGAACACATAATGTCCTCTTTCGCCAAAATATTGAAATGAAAACAAATCTCATAACATATGAAGGAAAATTGGAATATGTTGTAAGTAATATCAAATTAACTGCAAGAAAAACATATCATTTTGAGCTAAAAATTAAGTTACCTGTTTTAAATATATACATATGAAAACTAGCATGTAATCCCAGAGGGGATGGACAAAGATCATATATTTCACTCCTATAATGGTTAGAGAATAATTACAGCAATTGAGCCTAGACTTTGTAGAATGATCATAAAAGAAATACAAATGAATGCAGTTTGAAGATTAGAGTGTTTATAGAAAATTTATAGAGTGTTTATTAGAAGTTAAAAGATATGAAGTCACAAAACTGAATAGAAGGAAAAATATTTTAACTAAAATCTTGAACTGATAGAAAGCACAGAAGATTGCATAAATAATTTTAAATACTTCAATAACATCGATGTACTTAAATGGGTTTAATGGTGCAGTTAAAAGACAAAATTGGTCATAAAGTATTAAAAATACTTTACTTCTACTTTGTTAATAAGACACAACTAAAATACAGTGCTGCCAACGTTGTTTGCTGTGTGTTTTTGGTACTGGGAATTGAACTCACAACCTCATGCATGCCAGGCAGGCCCTGGGCCACTGAGCTATATCCCCAGCCTAAAAGTGTTAAATGTTAAGACAAAGATGAGAAAACTTTATCCTAAAATAATTTTAAAGACTCAAGTGAAAGAAATCAAGTACTTTTCCTTAACAGTGGACAAAAAAGGTTTTAGGGAAAAATCATGTTAAAACATATCTAATATTTCAAATTGATAGATTTTAATGTAGCTAGAAGATCAAATTATAATTATGGTAACTATAACATATGATATAATCAGTAAATCCTAATATTATGTGAATTTGATAACTCATTCTACAAATGTATAAGACAAAATTTGACAGAACTCTTAAGAGTAGACACTGGGCTGGTTCATAACCACTCTAGGAGAGTTTAATTGATCTCTTTCAGCCACCAATAGATTAAGGCAATGAGGGATTTGGTTAATGGGCACAGGTTTGCAGTTGGGTCAAAGGAATGATTTTGATGTTCTATACAACAGTAGGAAACTGTACTTGACAAAAATTAAATATTTATTTCAAAATAGAGAGTAGAGAGGATTATGAGTGTTCCCAATGCAAAGAAATGGTAAACGTTTAAGGTTACAGAAACACTGATTACCTCTTCTGATCTTTACCCATCATATAGTTATTGAAATGTCACGTTGTACCCCAGAAATATGTATAATTATGTGTCAATTATATAAATATTTTTAAATCAATAATAGTATACAACATTAAAATATTGTTATATGAGACATAATATTTACATTTACAATGGAACCCCAAACTGCATAATAAAAATTATCACCAGTTGTAACTTGTATATTTATCTAAAATTATTCATGTTTTAAATTATTAAGTCTCAAGTAATTCCAAAAGACAAGTAATACGTAGATAACCTCTGTCTTTGTAGATCTAGAAAATCTATAAAAACAGTTCAATATTCTTGAATTAAAGTAGAATCATAATGAAAATCAGAAATAACAAGAACTAGATACGAGTGGAAATGGAGACTGTGGCTGGAATGGTGTTAGCAAAATCCTATCTTTGAATGGTTAAATACTATCTTGAGCGCTTCATAAAACATGGTAAAATGTACAAAGCTAAGCCTTAAACATAGAGGCAATATCAATTCAAATAGTGAAGGAAGTAATAAAGAGAAGAACAAATGAAAACAAAATAATCAAACACAAAGAGGAAGCACAGATACCTATGTTCTCTTTTGACAAGAGGACAAACTCCTATAAAAATTGAACAAAAAGAAGAAAATCTTACAAATAAAATTAAGAATCAAATTATAAATGCAAACCAGAATAAAAAGGAAGATAGTAGTTTAATGAGACACTATGTAATATGTAATAAAAGAAATACACAAGTATGTAAAATTATATATAACATTAAAATGCTATAGAGCCAACCCACATTGTACTATACCTTAAAAGACATTTTGCTTCAAACTGCGAACAGTACCAACATGACATTAACATGACTCCTATTTGCATTTACCTTTATGGAGTAGAATATAAGATCATTTAACTGAGCAGGAAAAGTGTATGAAATTGATACATATGTGCTGCCAAAGCAAGCACATGTACATGAAATTGAAAGTAAACAAACACTGCTACTTCCTTCAAAGGAAAATATGGTTCTTGTATAGATAATGCTGAGATAATAATAGAAGGTAATAATATAGGTAATAATAGAATTAATAAGGGAATTTAGCAAATGCCTGGTTATAAGATCAATATTTAAGGGAATGTATTTCTGAGTATTCACAACAAAGACAATATTTAAGTCAAATAGTTTAATAGCCTCTTTATAAATCTACATAGAAGAGAACACTCAATGGCTAATCAAACTTGCAAGATGAGTACTAATTCATAAATAATAAAAATAAGTAAATCAGCAACAGAATAATGAATTTCAATTTCACACCCTCAGATTAGCAAAATATAACATGAATCAATCAATACTGCAAAAATATATGAAGGAAAAAGTATGTACTATGTACTACAAAGAGGAGCTGCAAGAGCTCTCAGGCATTGCTAATCTGGGTGTCAGGTGCACAGCAGAAAAGGACTCAGAGTAGCATGTAAGTGTTAACACGTGCCTCTCACATTTACAAGGAACTCAACAGTGAGCCAGAGACAGCACTTCACGTGGGCCCAGAGAAGGGAAGTAATAACATTCGCAGCACCAGTGTCGAACATAAAAGCCTGTGAAAATTTCATTCAATTAAATCCTATCCTCAGTGAAAACAACAGTAGTTTGCTATACATCAACAAGTAGTACTTTCAAACATTTGATGTTGAGTTATAAAGTCGTAAAAGTCCATATAATTTCATCTTGTGGGGGTCAATGTCAGAGTTAAATAATTTGTCATCTAACTACAAATGCACACATGCACATACAAACTTAATTATTAAGAAAGGAAAATAGATAATTAACACAAAATCAGAAGAGCAATTCCTGCTAGAAGTAGGTAGGATGGATAAGTGAGAAACAAGAAGCTGACAAGTTATTTATAATTTTCTAAATTTAAATTATTAAAATGAAAAGAGTCACTTATTATATCATTATTCAAGCGGTTTTGAAATACTTTCCCCTTTTCTATCTTGGAATACATAAGGAAAGAATATTCAGGGAAGTGGAATTTATCAAAAATAATTTATATAAAAGAAAAATGAAATAATTAATATGAATTAAAAGCTCATAATTTTATGAACTGTATTTGACTGAGAAGAAATGATAGATTTGATGCAAATGAATGACTCATCCAGTCATATATATTTTAAATTTGTAAAATGAATATAAATATTTATGTCATCTTAATTATATTTAAATAATAAACTACTCACATACTTTAAATGAAACATCTTTAGCATACATCTTATTTAACTGAAAAAGCCTCATAAATCAATGTTTTTGTTTTTATAGATTACACTATAAATATTCCTGTTTTAGGAGCTATAATAGATATTCAGAGGTAAGCAATGCTTTCTAACTTTTATTTATTCTTTTCTTATTATCTGTATTTTATTTTTTTTATTTTATTTTTTTTTAATTTTATTTTAAAGACAAAAGAATGGAGACATATGAACCAGAAAAGCCATAAACAATACAGAAAATACAAAGTTATACAGAATATAGTAGGGAATTAGAACTGGATGTTGTATTACATAGTTATCTTCACATTAGTTAACACAAAAAAGATTAAAGGAAATACCAAATTATAGATAAGATAGTAGGGAATTTGCACTGGATGCTGTATAATATAAAGTTATCTTCATTTCTGCTAATACAAAAACGACTGAGGAAATACAGAATTATAGAGAAGATAGAAGGGAATTAGCTCTGGATGCTCTCCTACATAATGTTACCTTCATCTTTGTTACTCAGGTTACACAGATGATGGCCCTTTTGATCAGTTTGTTTTTTCTCCTCCCTCATCTCCGTTGCCCTACCACTCAATCAGTTATCTTCCCTGTGATAATAACTGTACTCCTGGGTTTATCTATATCCTTGGACTCTCACCTTGGGAAGAGATATAGCTGCCTCAGACT